>QRFB01002288.1:38439-56764 GCA_008931105.1 Oenanthe javanica | reverse complement strand
ATAAACCCTAGCTTATTAGACTAGATATGTGTAAATAGAGAGTGAAATTAGGGTTTTGATTTGGTTGATTTGTGTAACAAAGAGAGAAGAACCCTAGATTGTTTAGTTTTGGATTAGGAACACGAGAGATGATATATAGATATTTTTATTTATCAAAAATAATAATAATAAAATAAATATCCTAGTCTTCGTAATATTTGGATTAATTAATATATATAAACGTTACCGAATAAACACGTGAGAGATACTGACGTATTTAGTACCAAAAACACGGATAGTCAATTTTGCATATTACATGTAAAAAAAATATGCATATTTTAATTTATTTTATTACACATATGTACAAGAAAATAGACAAAATATGATATAGATATTATCTAAATTGAATAATATATTTCTATTGTAGAATTCAATTTATAAGTATTTTGTTAAGAGTATATATTTGAACATGTTAACTAGTTAATGATAATTTCATCGATAAAAGAAGGAAAATTATCATAGATATTATATTATATTTATAAACAAAATATAAACTACTCAATTTTAAATTTAAAAATTGATGCACTATGATTTCAAAAGTTGTTGTTAGAGTGAAAATTTTCGCTAAAGAAAACTTGTAAAATGTAGAAAAGTTCAAAATACTGTTAATACAATAAAAGCTAAAAACTAGATTCTCTATTATTTCTGCCTCGTTCTTAATAGGAACTCTATACATATTCATTTGAACGAAGTGGATTAGAAATATTAAATTTCAAAGAACCTCTTTCCGATCTCTCAAAATTCCTGTGAACTACTCTTGGATAGGGAGGAAAATCATTCTTCTCAGACCTCTTACTCTGATGCATGTTCATATTAAATTGAGTGACGGTATGAAAATCTTGCTATGACATGACCCCTGATTTCACAGCAGTTTAATATGTGCCTGTATTCTTCTCATGTGTTGAGCAAATTATTATTTATTTTTGTCGCTGNTGTTGAGCAAATTATTATTTATTTTTGTCGCTGATGTAAAGGAATTCCCCACCTGGCTGGGTTTCTGACCTTTGCATATGGGTAGTAGTTCAGAAACATCGTAATGAAAGGAACATAGAAGTTTGTTACTAGATATTTGATCAAATAGGATCGCCCAAGAACCTATCACTAAAATACCCATATGCAAAGGAATGATAAACGTCATGATAGAGGTGTTACCCTTCCTGAAACAATGCTGACTATGATTCTCACGACATGAAGTGGCGGATTCAAAAAAAAATAATTAATGGGGCCATAGTTAGTTTATGGATATGAAATGTGTGATGGAACTATCTTACTTTTTAGTAATTAATAAAAAAATTATAATTCTACATAACATTTTTTATTTTGAGTGGGGGTATTTTATTTTTTTTACTCGGGACACTAAACCAATTTTTTCACATCCCATGCTTTGTAAAAAAAATTCAGTTGGGGCCTCTCCCCCCACTCCATTTGACTGTGTACATCCGCCCCCGACGACATCGCTCGTAAAATTTCCACCTCAGGATGTTTAAAGAAGAGATCTGTCCAAGTGTCCAACTACCTTTACATTTGTAACATTGTTAATCTTCCGCTCTTAACTTGTTTGGACTCATGATTGTTATTAGTGCTTGTAAAGCTCTGATGCATTGTATCTTTATAATCTATCTATCTGTATTGTATTATTATAACTAAAGATTAAAAATTTTAGTTGTCGGTGGTATGGTACTAGGTGAATCATAAAAAATATCTTAACCTTTCAATTTTATGTGAATCATACAAACAATCTTAACCATTGAATTTTAATAAAATACAATTTTAAAAAAAATATAATCATGCATATAACTCTAACCCCAATAGTTTTCCTTTTATACAAAATAGGATAATAATATATGATAATATTATATTATATTTAAATTATATTCTATATTTTTTTATGAGTCCTACTTATCATATAATTTTTATTTAATATATCATTAAAGTTTATCATATAATTTTTATTTAATATATCATTAAAGTTTATGATAAATAATATGCATTTTTTTAGTTTCCATCTATTTCTCCGTTTTAATCGCATGACACAAATTATTTATCAAAACACAAGATCTACTCAAATTAGAAGAACTTTGCTCAAACTAGAATAAGCAGTTCTCATCAATACCCGTATGTTCAAATTAGAAGACCGACATCAACACCATATATACAACTCTAACCTTCGATAGTCCTCCTTTTATACAACTCATTACAGATAGAATAATATTATATTATATTTATATTATATTATATGAATAATAAATTTTATTAATATTAAAATAATAATATTATTTTATTAACATTAATTAAATTTTATCACTATGTTATATCTATATTATCTATACTTTTATATTATATTATTTTAAAAAAAACTTCTTTTTTATTAGAATATATAGTTGTACTCACAATCTACTAACATGTTTCAATTTTCATCATCGTTCAAACNTTTTAATTAGAATATATAGTTGTACTCACAATCTACTAACATGTTTCAATTTTCCTCATCGCTCAAACACTTTAATTTATTTAAAATTAAAATTTTATAATTAAAATTTTTGAATATTAAAATTATATTATATTTTACCTACATTAAAATATACTCTTTTATTTAAATTTTAATTAAAATATTTCTAATATATTTGTAACTCTTTTTATTAATAAAAATTTCCTAATTAAATTTAAAGAAAAATAAAAAATTTGGTCAGTTGGTCGTCCGTCCGGTAATTCCTCTTTTTATACAACTCTTTTTATTATCCGTAAGTTTTCTTTTTATACGATTTTTTTTATGCAATTATGATATAATTATAATTTAATTTTAAAACATATGTATTTTACATATAACTCTACATTTTTTGTACAACAATCTAATAATATATTTCACTTTACTTCTACTGGAAATTACAACTTATTAATTAAATCTCATGAATATTAAAACTTATTAATTAAATCTCATGAATATTAAAATAATAATATTATTTTATCTATAAATATTTTTTATTATATATTATATTATCATAGCCGATATAATAAAAAATTTTAAATTATATATTTAAATCATATAAAATAATTAATATATAATTTATTAATTCCGTCTGTGCTTTGCACGGGTTATAAGGTAATATACATAAATTTTTAAAAAAAGTTACTATTAATAAAGCGACATGATGCCAAAAATTACAAGTACATTAATTCCTCTATGCAAATCAATTTATAGGATAAACAAACAATGTTAGAGCATTCACACGGGCTTCCTCATCTTCATTCCCAAAATCATACTAAAAATAGTAATTCTCCAAAAAAATTCCTAAATTTTATTTATCATTAAGAAATTTACTACATTTCATTCCCCATCCCTATCCTCATATTCTTTTTCTATTAATTTTTGTTTTATTTCATTTACAATTTTAACTACAAACAATCATTATATTAAATACTTTCGTCATCCCATAATTTTTATCATATGTAACTTTTTCATGCATTTTAAAACATATAAAAAATATTCTTACATTTAATATGTATTTTATTTTATTGACATAAAAAATTTAAGATTTGTAAAAAAAATTAAATACTTATTATTTATATGAAATATTGGTATACATATGAGAGTTAAATTAATATAATTATTAAATAAAAGGAGTATTTAATGAGATAGAGATAAATATGAGGATGAATAGTATAACCCCATACATGGGAACTTAGTTCTAGTCCCCAACACTAAATCCTATTTTAGGGTCTCTGATACAAACCATATTTTAAGAAAAATTCGCACATTTCCTCAAAATATGGGGATGAGGACGAGTATAGGGTTCCAATGAGAATGCTGTTAGTGTATGAATGACCGGACTATCCAATTTCATTTCACACCCAAATAAACGAAGTTTACTGTCAGCGAAAAGTATGGAATGCAAAAAATATGGGTGTTGGATTGTTGATAAAAATAAGAATAAAAGTTACGAAGAAATGATTTATAATCTCAGTTTAAGGAGAATGTATTATCCACTCTATTTAATTAAAATATGTAACCAAACACCTATATTTTGGAATTAAATTTTTGTTTAGCGACACGTTTGATCAAAAAATTGTGCAATGAACTTGCATGTCCACTACTCAGTTAAGTGTTAACTAATATTTACTATTGCTTAGTTAGGTTCAGTGGACCAAAAGGCATACTGTCTTAATTAACTTGAATGCAGATAAGAAACGGTGAACAAGAGTACAAGTGATATATGTATGTATATGGCTGCACTAAATAGTTTCGTGGTTATGAAAATAGTGATGGCCTAGTTGATCATTCTGAACTTAGCTGTTGCTTCCAATTCCAATCATACAATTCTCAAGCAACTTGTTCAGTTAAATGCACCATTCTATGTCTTCTCAGACGTCCTTTATATATGTGTTTCCCGTTGCCTTAAAACATTGTCAAAACTCCACCCTCTTCAGCTGCACATTCGATTGCGCTAATATGACATGCATCAAGTTCACTGCAGGCATGTGTATGTGTGTGTGTGGCTGTGTGCGTATTTTGTTGTGGATCAACTTCTTCTTACTTCTTGATGTATATAACTATAAGACATCGGTTGTATTTTATTTTTTTAACGGCGATGATCAGTTCTTTAATTATATTGCAGATGTTACTAGATTACAAGAATGCGCAGAGTCTTGCTTTGAGAACTGTGGAAGCAAGTACGTGCTGAATCGATAGAAGCATTGAGCTTCAAGTTCGAGTGGAAGCATGAACGTCTGGGTATTTAAATTCCTGCAATTGACTATATCTAAAAATTTGAGGCTTGGTACAAGTATGTGAGCTGCAATTGTCCATTTCATTAAACACAATATTGAGGCTGATTAGCACTATATATTTTTAANTTGAGGCTGATTAGCACTATATTTTTTAACTTTTTTCTTTAATACTCTATGTAAAAGTACATGTACTAATGAAGTTGCTCGTGCATTTCTTCAAGTTATATGCTTTTTAATAACAATATCACATACAAAAGCTCAAAATCATACGGCACTTGTCTGCTCTTTGAGGGTTTAGAACAACATAGAACTCTGTCCAAGTCGGTATATATAGTACTAATTTCTAGTTGTTCACACTCAACAAGCAGTTACGAAAGTATANTTAATTTTTTCTTTAATACTCTATGTAAAAGTACATGTACTAATGAAGTTGCTCGTGCATTTCTTCAAGTTATATGCTTTTTAATAACAATATCACATACAAAAGCTCAAAATCATATGGCACTTGTCTGCTCTTTGAGGTTTTAGAACAACATAGAACTCTGTCCAAGTCGGTATATATTGTACTACTTTCTAGTTGTTCACACTCAACAAGCAGTTACGAAAGTATAGCATTTGAACATTATTTTGGAAGATATTGAAATACTATGGATAAGGAGTGTGATTTATTCAAAAAATTGTAATTGTTGGAAACAGAACTGAAGAAGCAACAGTTAATATTATTCTACTAAATATTTATGCTAATATTGTCCAACTTGACCCGTGAAAAGCCAACTGGCTAGCCTAGATGAGACAAAATGATGGTGGCATGTGATTTATTCAATCATACATAGATCACAGTGAACCAACATTTTATTTCTATATAACCAGTCATCTAGCTTCTTGCTACTGTACATATAATACTAGAGAGCAAATCAATTCAAATACTTATTTTTAGCTTGAATTGAGAAGAGATCAATGGAGGGAGGAAAATTAAGATCACTAGTTGTAGTAATGGTAGTGATAGCAACTCTGTTAGCTGTGGGACAAGCCGGTGACACGGGTTCGTTCAAGGACTGTTATATAAAATGCTATGTGTTTTGTATAATTGAACCTTCTCAGACTCTTTGTTCCTGCACTACCCAGTGCTTCAAGAACTGCATTCTTCCGGGTGCCAGTACTACCACTACTGTCCCNTATTGACATAAAAAATTTAAGATTTGTAAAAAAAATTAAATACTTATTATTTATATGAAATATTGGTATACATATGAGAGTTAAATTAATATAATTATTAAATAAAAGGAGTATTTAATGAGATAGAGATAAATATGAGGATGAATAGTATAACCCCATACATGGGAACTTAGTTCTAGTCCCCAACACTAAATCCTATTTTAGGGTCTCTGATACAAACCATATTTTAAGAAAAATTCGCACATTTCCTCAAAATATGGGGATGAGGACGAGTATAGGGTTCCAATGAGAATGCTGTTAGTGTATGAATGACCGGACTATCCAATTTCATTTCACACCCAAATAAACGAAGTTTACTGTCAGCGAAAAGTATGGAATGCAAAAAATATGGGTGTTGGATTGTTGATAAAAATAAGAATAAAAGTTACGAAGAAATGATTTATAATCTCAGTTTAAGGAGAATGTATTATCCACTCTATTTAATTAAAATATGTAACCAAACACCTATATTTTGGAATTAAATTTTTGTTTAGCGACACGTTTGATCAAAAAATTGTGCAATGAACTTGCATGTCCACTACTCAGTTAAGTGTTAACTAATATTTACTATTGCTTAGTTAGGTTCAGTGGACCAAAAGGCATACTGTCTTAATTAACTTGAATGCAGATAAGAAACGGTGAACAAGAGTACAAGTGATATATGTATGTATATGGCTGCACTAAATAGTTTCGTGGTTATGAAAATAGTGATGGCCTAGTTGATCATTCTGAACTTAGCTGTTGCTTCCAATTCCAATCATACAATTCTCAAGCAACTTGTTCAGTTAAATGCACCATTCTATGTCTTCTCAGACGTCCTTTATATATGTGTTTCCCGTTGCCTTAAAACATTGTCAAAACTCCACCCTCTTCAGCTGCACATTCGATTGCGCTAATATGACATGCATCAAGTTCACTGCAGGCATGTGTATGTGTGTGTGTGGCTGTGTGCGTATTTTGTTGTGGATCAACTTCTTCTTACTTCTTGATGTATATAACTATAAGACATCGGTTGTATTTTATTTTTTTAACGGCGATGATCAGTTCTTTAATTATATTGCAGATGTTACTAGATTACAAGAATGCGCAGAGTCTTGCTTTGAGAACTGTGGAAGCAAGTACGTGCTGAATCGATAGAAGCATTGAGCTTCAAGTTCGAGTGGAAGCATGAACGTCTGGGTATTTAAATTCCTGCAATTGACTATATCTAAAAATTTGAGGCTTGGTACAAGTATGTGAGCTGCAATTGTCCATTTCATTAAACACAATATTGAGGCTGATTAGCACTATATATTTTTAATTTTTTCTTTAATACTCTATGTAAAAGTACATGTACTAATGAAGTTGCTCGTGCATTTCTTCAAGTTATATGCTTTTTAATAACAATATCACATACAAAAGCTCAAAATCATATGGCACTTGTCTGCTCTTTGAGGTTTTAGAACAACATAGAACTCTGTCCAAGTCGGTATATATTGTACTACTTTCTAGTTGTTCACACTCAACAAGCAGTTACGAAAGTATAGCATTTGAACATTATTTTGGAAGATATTGAAATACTATGGATAAGGAGTGTGATTTATTCAAAAAATTGTAATTGTTGGAAACAGAACTGAAGAAGCAACAGTTAATATTATTCTACTAAATATTTATGCTAATATTGTCCAACTTGACCCGTGAAAAGCCAACTGGCTAGCCTAGATGAGACAAAATGATGGTGGCATGTGATTTATTCAATCATACATAGATCACAGTGAACCAACATTTTATTTCTATATAACCAGTCATCTAGCTTCTTGCTACTGTACATATAATACTAGAGAGCAAATCAATTCAAATACTTATTTTTAGCTTGACTTGAGAAGAGATCAATGGAGGGAGGAAAATTAAGATCACTAGTTGTAGTAATGGTAGTGATAGCAACTCTGTTAGCTGTGGGACAAGCCGGTGACCCGGGTTCGTTCAAGGACTGTTATATAAAATGCTATGTGTTTTGTATAATTGAACCTTCTCAGACTCTTTGTTCCTGCACTACCCAGTGCTTCAAGAACTGCATTCTTCCGGGTGCCAGTACTACCACTACTGTCCAACGCAAAGTTGATCATGTTAGCGATGCTAATCAGAATTACGCCTTCTGTAAGCTTGGTTGTGCCTCCTCTTTGTGCTCTAACATCAGCACCAACAAAAATCCGAGTAAGTTCTGTTTTCTGTTAAAAATCTCTCACGATCGGCCAACGATTTTGCAATTATGATGTTAAACTAGAGATTACAATGTTCATTAAGCTATATATCTAGCAGTGAGCCTTCAACTTACTTGCATCATAATATGTTTTATTTATCAGTCATCACTTCATTTACATGGCGATTGCTGTATATTGGAATGGCTAACCTGTGTTCTCATGGCGCAGTTGCCCTCGGGCACATCATGTGATGAATGTAGTATTAACTTGTGTAGAATGTTGATGTGTTTACCAGATGGAGATAATATGGAAAAATGCGTTGGATCATGTTCCCAGAAGTGCAACAACACGTACTCGTCAAATGCATCATCACCTTGAACAAACGAGGAGGCTTAGTTCTCCTACTCCAGAACTTGTTCTCAATCCAATCCCCATTATTCTATGCTTCTTTTTTTCAACCCCCTTGTCTTTGTCATGTTTATCAGATTTTTATATATTTTTTCGTAATTAGTCATATATACTGACGAATCAATTAAATGAATGATTGTTTTGTAACTTTTACACACCCTGTCGTTTTTTTATTGCTTCTGAATTCTAAAGTTGAGAATCTAATAATGTGCCAAAGAAAAACACCGCCTGTGAATTGCTAAAGATTAAACAACATCATAGGTTACGGAAATTTGGAGAGGAAATGATCAGTGCTCACATGCACTGTATGAGTTAACTAAATGGACCCACACATTTTATATGACGATTAAACTGTAATCATGTTTGTGTAAATACACAAATGGCATCATAATCATTGGCGAGGTTATCTAAATACACACACACACATAGAATGTGTAAACTTGTTTTTCTGAGTATGAACTAAGAACTAAATATTAATTCAAAGTTACAAAGATTAATACATGAAAATCTCAACTTACATGATATCAAACAATCAACTTGCAAAAATGCAATCCAGATATTCCTATAGGTACTATTGACCACAAGACGCACTACACCTATCCAAAGATGTTGATAAAAGCTATAAAACACTAAACACATCCTTATAGATTAATTCTACAATTGCCGCAAAGAATATTGATAAATTACAGGTGAACTAATAACTGATGTCGCAAGTACCCTATAGTATGTGCTACTCTGACAAAATCCAATGTGCTACAAATCACTTCACTGGGATTTAAACAAGTGATCCCAAAATCAGCATTTTTCTACCCGCAGAGAAACCTGGGGAAATGAGATAATTGTATGGTTAAGCTTTATTATTGAGACTAGAAACAAGTTAAGCAGCTCAGAAAGTTCGTATTACACAAATTATTTTCATACAAACGAGTCTTAGAAGAATACATTGTTCATATTGCTGAGTAAGTACAAGGAGTCGGTACTAACTACAGTCTCACCTTGGAAATGTATGTACAACAGCAGGAACCATCTGCCTTGACTGAAGCTAGTGGTGTAGGCACTGTGGAACCATTACAAGGTGAGAGGAAATACGGTAAGACAATGGTGAAAACATCTCATAAATGCCGTTACAACTTTCAAGATGAGGAAGTGTTGAGTTGAGTTGGGTTGGGGAGTAGACCCTCAAAAGTCAAAACAGATAAAATAGATATATAGATTAGAAATACGAACTACTAGTCTGTGTGTCCAGAAGCAACGTTTATTATCACGTAGATTTCTTGAAATTGAGGGGTAGGCAATCGAAGTTTGCTCTATCATTTAATAGTGGTAATGGTTTATATGCAACTTATAGCGTTGGACTGTAGAAATGTGAGTCAATGATGACATCTAAGAGATAAAAAATTTTACCAGCAAAAAACTAAAAAGGTTTGTCACACTGGCCCAACATATTGCTTTAGGCTGATGGATTTCCTCTCGTACCCCACTCTTCATCAGCTTCATTACCATTGACAAGTACTGCACTATCTGTAGAGTCAGCATCCACAAAAGCCTCATCTTGACCCTTGTGCATATCTTCTTGCCTATTTCCATTCTGTTCTGTGAGCTGAGCAACCATACAAGTGCAAAAGAACAGGCTTCAGTATGAACCTTGAACTAAAAAAACAAATTCTGAAATGTAAAGCAATCAAACCAAGATAGCTAGATGGTTTCAAGTATAACTTAATAAAAAATGACGGACCATTCTCCATATCTTGTTCAAAATTTAAAGATATCCTTCATCTAAAACCGTATAATGTCGTGGCATTCCAAGTTTAGCCTATCATTCAGAATTAAAATTTGATACAATACATAGTAAAAGATTTGTAACAAGACTCCAGCAGTTCACATTCTAATTAGCAACCCTTGTTTTTATTATTTTCTTCCTAATAGTTTCCATCAGCCATGACCCAACCTTCAGATTTTACAGGTGTGGCCTGTGAAACACTAGTGAGGGGCACAGCAGTTGTGCTAAATGATTCATGTAAGCACTCTCTAAGTCTCTATAATTTTTCTTGTAAAGCATAAAAATGGTTCATTTTAAGTTTGGTCAGTCCACATACTAGGATTTAACCAACCAAAGGTCCAAATCATGAGCTAGACCATGGCATTGAGTACATTGGTATATTTACAGTCCCTGGATCCTGATATGAGATACATGCTGCACAATGTATATGAGCAAGCATGCTTAGTATACCTCATAATCTGAACCTCCACTTCCAAGTGTTTCCTCTTTGTCCATTTGCATGTTTCTAAAAGCTTCCAAAAGATTGGCATTGGATCTGTTCGTGAAGTTCACATACTCAGCTGCTGGAGGATAATTACACCTGCAAGGTAATTAGACGAAAGCACATGTATGCATCATCATTCAATTGTCGTATTAAGAGAGGTTCAGCTATGATATTTGCTCTTTACACATTTATAAAAAAGATGGGGTTGCAAGAAACATAGCGATAACAAATTGATCAAAATGGTAATATAACCAAACAATAAACAAGAGAGAGTTGGTTATGCCTTGTATCTACAACTTTTGATTCAACACCAAGTGCAACCTGCCAGTCTTCAAAGAGGTTTGGATACTCTTCAGGATCAGCCAAAGACTCTGCAGCTTTCTGGTTAACCTGATGTCAACAGATAAGCGAGTCACAAATACAAAGAAATGATGCATATTAGAGTTTTAGCACTTGTGCAAGACATACTGCTAAAATATCAAATTTGTTATTTTGATAATTTTGCCAAGTATTTTAACTAAGAAGCATCATTTATTATATGCATTAGCCATGTTTTAATGTCAGTAACACTCACATACAAAAGTGAGAGGACACTGAGGTTTTGCTTATGTAATTGTTTTAAAAGCATTACCATGTGATCAAATCGCTGGTATGCACAATTAGGCTTGCAACAATACTTGTGTACAAGGTTTTCAGTTTCTACTTTTAAATATTATGGTATGAGACAATTTATTCGCATGCCTAGTTTTGCATACCAGCCATTTGATTTGGGAAGGAAGGAGTACTGAAGACTAATTCATGTCCATTTTACATCAGGTATAAACCGAAACAGCAAGGTAAATGTTCAGACTAGCGGTAAATGTTCATGTCCATTTTTGGACTTTTTTCAAAACATGCGTAGTGAAAAATAAATTGTATATATGAAGCGCTTAAAATTTTTGTTCTATCACTAATTCACTATGCATGCATGCAAACACTAAACACATTACATCTACATTATCCAGTTCTTATAAAGCTCGGGAAATACACTCAGAAAGGGACCACTTGATTACTAGCTTATGCAATTTGACTACCCCTTGTATCCGTAATTCAACTAGAAGAAGTTAGAGTGTATCCATAAAGACAGAACATAAAAAGAAACCTTCTTAAGATCTTTCCTCCATAATGTAATTATTTCCGAAACCTTGCTTGGTAAATAAGATCTTGCCATTAAAGCAGCTTCGGGTATACGGTTGCTGCAAAGAAAACACAGTTAACATGAGAAGTCTCACAAATGCACAATGTAATTCATGGGTCTGTTTATGCCCACCTGTCAATTAACAGCTGCAGGCACTCTTCAACTTTACCCAACATAAATAGACAAAGGAAAGCAACATTGTTTCTCCCATGCTCTTTAGCAAGCGATGCAAGTTTTAAGATTTCCTCAGCATCGCCTAAAGAAGAGTACAGTAGTAACAATCCACTCAAGTCCTTGGCATGTTTTAAACATTCTTCAGCCATTTCCAACTGTAGCAATTGAAATTTCTCAAGTAAATTGATGGAATGATGGATACAGTACATAGGTAGTGTTAGTCAGACAAATATATAATTCAACACAAAATTTTATACGTCATTCTTTTGTTGATCACAAAAGAGAAAATCTACATAACTGACAGGTTCTTGTGTGTGGTGGTAGGGCAACATCCATTAATAGACATTCCAAGAACAAGAAAAAAAGATAAGGTAAGGATCCAGTACGATCATTAGAGGAAGCTTGGTTACTTTCAAGTTTCAATCAATTGAAAAGGAAAAAAAATGAGAAAACAAGTAAAAAAATCTACTGACAATAGCAAATGTACTCCATCTTGAATACCTAAAGTATCCACTCCATAAATCAAACTAATAAAAAAAAGCCACATCAAGTAGAAGGAATTAGGATATACCATTCCAGTGGACATAGCTAATGCACCCAATTGCTTCCACTTCGACTCGCTCTGTGCTACACCGGCAATTTCCTGCAGACAATATAAAGTAATAATCAGAAATATTCACACAGGTTCATAACATAATCGATACATAAAAGCATTAATTATATATGATAACTATGAGCTTGCACTTGGCAGCATTACCTGTGCAATCTCTAGCTTACCGAGCTGTATAGCTAGCTCAAATCTATAGTTGGAGTCTGTCGCAACTTCGAGAGCATCTTCTATCATCCCACGTGATTCCAGGAAACGAGCCACGCTAAACATGAAATTTCATTGCATAAGCTTTAAGTGAATTTTTACCAACCAAACCCGTATAAAAGAAAAGAGTACAATGTTTTGCTTTGACCATGAACTCTACCTCTCTATATATCCTATTATACACAGACACAAACGCATAATATTAATTATTCTAGCATTACCTAAGAACTACACTTCAAATAGTTAGTATGCTACTATGAAGAGAAATGTCAGATTGGTGGAGAAAACACACTTATCCAGTCAATTATAACAACAAATATACACTCTAATCACCCTGTTCAAGAGCTGATACACACAGTGTTATTTAAGGCGAGAGGCGCACCGAGGCACAAGGGTCCTGTGCAGCCTAGGCGACGAGGCTTGCAATGTAAAAAAACAGATATATAGCATGCAAAAACACATATATTATAAATAATGTCTCACCATCATTAAACAATAACACTTTCAATTTTGAAGTACCAACAATTATAGTATACACAATAAGTTAGTCTCCCATTGAAATCAATACAAGTAATAGAGGAAATGCTATAGAATTTGTGCATGTGAATAGATGGAATAAAGAAGCGAGGATTAACTAAAAAGTATTTTTGTTTTTTTTAAATGTAATAAGCATAAATTAAATAATAAAATANGATTCCAGGAAACGAGCCACGCTAAACATGAAATTTCATTGCATAAGCTTTAAGTGAATTTTTACCAACCAAACCCGTATTTATCTAATTTTTTTAAATAACTGAATATTCATTTACTTATATGATCCAAATTCATTAACTAATGTATCTATTTTATTTATTCATTCATTTGGTAACATAGATAATGATTACATAAATAAAAGAGAGAAAAAAATGAGTAAATTAGTAAAAGAAAAGAAAATTTGTTTTATTATGCCTTTCGCCTAGCCTCGCTGAGATGAGCCACTTGCCTCTGTAGATGAGTCGCGCGCCTCATTGAAGCGGATGCACCTCATGCTAGTCGAGGCAACTTAGGTGCGCCTCACCGCACCTCGGCGCAATTTTGACAACACCGTATACACATCAAATATACCTATTAAGCTGCTCTTTCGGGATAGAAGATAGAACTTCATTTGCTCGGTCTAGGTCATCACGCATCACAAGTGTCTTGTACTCGATCAAGCTGAGAAGTAAGGTGTAACCAATCACACTGCAAAGGAATTTGGAAAGAAGTAGCTAGTTAGCAATGTGGTAATGAAAAAGGTACCGGTCAATTCTTACAGATAGCTGCCAATTTCTCACTTGAACTCCTTATCGATAAGATACACCCTACTTTGACTAGCAAGATAGCCTAACAGGTACATTGGTCGATCCAGATGAAACATTGTTGTTACCTGTAAATTAAATTTTAATGTACAAGATTCTTGACGTAAATTTGACACACAAAAAATAAATTTAATGAGTAAAAGTTCAAGCTTATATTATGCCCTACCTCACCACCAACACAGTAATTAAGCCTCCATGAGGAATTATTGTAAATAAAACAATCCCCGACCCAAATTCCAGTTCTGACCCGTTCATTTATTTCATACAGAAGTTCAAATGCATCTTCTACACCTTGTTCATCTGCTGATTTTCCACTCTCTAGATGTGCATAAACTACATCACGCTGCAAATTTTAGAATCGAGTAGATTTATCATAACAAAGTAAAAAATGATAACAAGAAGGGAGACAAAATCTGATACAAGTTATAATTAGCAGAAAGATAACTGATGATCCTCACGTTGTACTTTAGAATGTAGAATGATGCATCACTGGAAATAGCAACTAGGTCCCCACTATCTGCCCAGTAGAGATTCTGGTAAAAGTTTACATTCGAACAGCAGAAAACTCAAGAATTAGCATAACCATTATAAAATAAAATAGAAATGGTTAAGAGGTGGTCATTGCTTACTTTGACAGTGACATCAATCCGTCGAATCAACCTGCACTCAGCCCAATCATAAAAGCAAATAAAATCATTTGAGCACATTGCCAATAAGGACCCGCCATATATATGCTCAGCAGTAAATGTTGGACGAATGCTCTTCTTTTCCTGAAAAAAATTACCTCACTAATATTACATTCTCCCAATCATATGATATACAAGAATCTTTCATATACACGGTTTAAATTTATTTACGAAAAAAAATCATTCACTAGATTATTCAAGGAAGTCACTGTTAAAGAGTGGGCCAAGTGGCTATAATCTCCAAAAAACCATCCCATGTTTTTTTTCTTTCAATATATAGCTGATAACATAAGAAGGGAAACACAATAGTCAATAATAAATGTAAATAGGACTAAATTGCAAACCTGGAAATTTTTACTGAATATTTTAATCTTAGATGTACTTTCTCTAGCAGCATATTCTCCATCAGTAGACCAAACAATCTCCAGGGCAGAACCAAATGATCTATTTCGCCAGGCCAATGCTGTATATATGATATATTCACCATCTCCACAGACCACAACAAATCTTCCATTGGGGTTATGCTTCAAGCTCTGAGTAATAAAAGAGTACAGCAAGTCATACTAAATTGGACCATAATTTCAGGGTACTGGAATATACATTTTAGCATTTGTCATGTTGTCAAAATAGAGTTTATCGAAAGATTAAAATCAGATTTCCATTTTAAATATGAAATGATATTAAGAAATTAGAAAATAAAGCTGAGAAGAAATTCTGGAAAATTAGAAATGATACTATTAAGATCCCTTAAAAAGTTCCTTGTACATTTAGCCAGACATTGTATTAAAAAAGATGAGGAAAAAAAGTTATGGTGATCGAATCGCTGACAAGATTGGGAGAAATTATTCTACTAGACGCTAACTCACTTGTGGGTAAAGATCACAGGTACCCAACTCTTTAACTGCCAGGTGCAATCTTTCTCCATCAGTACCCTAACAAACCAAGTGAATAATGCTAAAAGAATTATATGTAAGCTGATTCAGATTAGCCATTTTTGTGAATTCAACCCACAGAACAAAGGAAAATATTGGCCAAAGCAAACCTCGTAATCTGCTCCCACACTTTTAATATTAACGGTTTGAATTTCATTATGTTTAGCCCAAATAACTTTTCCGCTGTTGTCCATACTAGCAACAGGTTCCTCTCGGCCAATTTTAACCATAATGGTTCCTTCATCATACCCAATTAAAACCCTGAAAGCACAGTACAAAAGAAAATATTTTGCAGGAGAATGAGTATTCAGCCACGAAAAAAACAAGATACTGTCTTATATTCATAACATATTACATTAGAAAATAATACCTAAGTTTCCTTCAAACAAGCTATTAAGAATGAAAATAATATCACACCCTTATACAATATTGTGGACTTGCAACATTTTGACCTAGTACTCCACTCACCATGTTTTCCTAAAATTGAGCACCAAACATCAGGTACAAATGTAAGACCATGATACATTCTCCTAACTTTAAATATTTTAATATAAATAAGTTAAAAAAAATTAGGCATGCCATAATAATATAGACCTTTAAGTCTTCAACAGAGACAACTTAAAATTGCTATCACGAAAAGGATTACAATAGCTGAATGATGGTGCGCAATATCAGGCAGCAAGATATTATCATAATTGATAATATCTCAGCCTAGAGGTGTGAAATTTTAGTATTCTACTAACCTTCTAGAACCTTTCATGTATCCAATAGCCCAAACTCTTTCAAGGCCATAGTTCAGTGTATTCTCAAGCCTGCAAAAAAAAAATCCAGCGTAAATTTAGGGCTTCAAGCCAAAGGAAAAAGAGAAAAAGCAACGCTTGAAACAGAACGAGAACACACCCTACAGGTTGTAGAAAGAATTATATAGTTGATATTGCAATAATTATAGAACAAGTAGGTCAACAAAATAATAAAGTATAGTTCAAATCGTTTAACTCCAGCTTCACATGCTTGCATTCAACACACACACACACACACACACACACACATATATATATATATATATTCATACACCCTTGCATACTCAAAATTACTGGTCGAAATACATTACATAGCAGATTTCTATAATTCATGTGAATTATATAGTACAAGAAAAGCTGTTTCAAAACAAAGCCTACTCCAGTGGCAAAAGTACAAGAGGTCCAGATAACACTTCCAGTTGAATTCACATTACCAATCATAACCAAGTTTCACCTCAATTCTAAAAAAATTATATCCAATCATTTATCAATGCAATTACCTATAAGTCGTTGAATGCCATATACGGACAGTACCATCCTCGGAACCAGTTATTATAATCGGAAGTTCAGGATGAAAACATACTGCAGAAATATTGTGTGTGTGGCCTTCTAGAATCTGGACGCAGCTTTTGGTTTGGTAATCCCATACCTATTTCATAGGGGTTTAGCCACAACCACACATTTTCAAATTACACAATTTTATATAGAAAAAAGGGTAGGAGAAAACCTTAGCAGTGTGATCATCAGATCCAGTGATGAGATAAGGTTTATCACCACCAGTGAAATAATCTACACAATTGACTCCTTTCAGATGGGCATCCAATGTGAAGTTTGGGTCAGGCGAACCAAGATTCCATATCTACACAATGATATCATCAGCATGTAAAAGTCAGCTTATTAAAGCTATTACAGTTAACAAATGAACAGGTCATTTCAATACCTTTATGGTACGGTCTAGAGATGCACTGGCAAAAGTATTGGTGTCTTTCGGATTAATTGTCACTTGCATGACAAAATGGGAATGACCCTCAAAAATTTGAGTACAAACCCAGCCCTTCTCCCAGTCCCACAGCTTTATAAGCATGTCATCTGCTGAAGAAAGCACGTATGGAAGTGTAGGATGAACAGCCACACACCTAATGTAATCTGTGTGTGCTTCAAAGACTTTAACTTTATCCATGGTATTGTAATTGTATACACGGATACACATGTCATCTGCTCCAGCCACAACCCACTGCTTGCGTGGTATGAATTTAGCCGACCTAACTGCAGAGAGAAATGAGTAGCTGTTACATAATTGCCGGTGTCCTCATCAAAATGCAAAAAAGAAAAAGTGAAGATATTGGCATATTGAAGTTGTATATAATGCACCTGGTAAGTCTGTTGCTTCAAAAGAATTTTCCATCGTCTGCAATAGCAAAATGAGGATTTACTTTGTATAGCACTAATAATCTAAGAAGATGCAGAGACTTATATACACAACATATAGAAATTAAGAAAAGTCTTTTAAGAAAAAAAGAAACTGTGTCTGCTCCATAATGGGCATAAACTCTTAATAGCTATTAGCTACCATA
>QRFB01002288.1:14813-37493 GCA_008931105.1 Oenanthe javanica | reverse complement strand
GAATCGATGACAAGATTGGGAGAAACTATTCTACAAGACACTAACTCACTTGTGGGTAAAGATCACAGGTACCCAACTCTTTAACTGCCAGGTGCAATCTTTCTCCATCAGTACCCTAACACACCAAGTGAATAATGCTAAAAGAATTATATGTAAGCTGATTAGCCATTTTTGTGTATTAAACCCACAGAACAAAGGAATATATTGGCCAAAGCAAACCTCGTAATCTGCTCCCACATTTTTAATATTAACGGTTTGAATTTCATTATGTTTAGCCCAAATAACTTTTCCGCTGTTGTCCATACTAGCAACAGGTTCCTCTCGACCAATTTTAACCATAATGGTTCCTTCATCATAACCAATTAAAACCCTGAAAGCACGGTACAAAAGAAAATATTTTGCAGGAGAATGAGTATTCAGTCACGAAAAAAACAAGATACTCTCTTATATTCGTAACATATTACATTAGAAAATAATACCTAAGTTTCCTTCAAACAAGCTATTAAGAATGAAAATTATATCACACCCTTATACAATATTGTGGACTTGCAACATTTTGACTTAGTACTCCACTCACCATGTTTTCCTAAAACTGAGCACCAAACATCAGGTCCAATTGTAAGAGCATGATACATTCTCCTAACTTTTATTATTTTAATATGAATAAGTTAAAAAAAATTATGCATGCCATAATAATATAGACCTTTAAGTCTTCAACAGAGATGACTTAAAATTGCAATCACGAAAAGGATTACAATAGCTGAATGATGGTGCACAATATCAGGCAGCAAGATATTATCAATTATGATAATATCTCAGCCTAGAGGTGTGAAATTTTAGTATTCTACTAACCTTCTAGAACCTTTCATGTATCCAATAGCCCAAACTCTTTCAAGGCCATAGTTCAGTGTATTCTCAAGCCTGCAAAAAAAAAAATCCAGCGTAAATTTAGGGCTTCAAGCCAAAGGAAAAAGAGAAAAAGCAACGCTTGAAACAGAACGAGAACACACCCTACAGGTTGTAGAAAGAATTATATAGTTGATATTGCAATAATTATAGAACAAGTAGGTCAACAAAATAATAAAGTATAGTTCAAATCGTTTAACTCCAGCTTCACATGCTTGCATTCAACACACACACACACACACACATATATATATATATATATATTCATACACCCTTGCATACTCAAAATTACTGGTCGAAATACATTACATAGCAGATTTCTATAATTCATGTGAATGATATAGTAGAAGAAAAGCTGTTTCAAAACAAAGCCTACTCCAGTGGCAAAAGTACAAGAGGTCCAGATAACACTTCCAGTTGAATTCACATTACCAATCATAACCAAGTTTCACCTCAATTCTAAAAAAATTATATCCAATCATTTATCAATGCAATTACCTATAAGTCGTTGAATGCCATATACGGACAGTACCATCCTCGGAACCAGTTATTATAATCGGAAGTTCAGGATGAAAACATACTGCAGAAATATTGTGTGTGTGGCCTTCTAGAATCTGGACGCAGCTTTTGGTTTGGTAATCCCATACCTATTTCATAGGGGTTTAGCCACAACCACACATTTTCAAATTACACAATTTTATATAGAAAAAAGGGTAGGAGAAAACCTTAGCAGTGTGATCATCAGATCCAGTGATGAGATAAGGTTTATCACCACCAGTGAAATAATCTACACAATTGACTCCTTTCAGATGGGCATCCAATGTGAAGTTTGGGTCAGGCGAACCAAGATTCCATATCTACACAATGATATCATCAGCATGTAAAAGTCAGCTTATTAAAGCTATTACAGTTAACAAATGAACAGGTCATTTCAATACCTTTATGGTACGGTCTAGAGATGCACTGGCAAAAGTATTGGTGTCTTTCGGATTAATTGTCACTTGCATGACAAAATGGGAATGACCCTCAAAAATTTGAGTACAAACCCAGCCCTTCTCCCAGTCCCACAGCTTTATAAGCATGTCATCTGCTGAAGAAAGCACGTATGGAAGTGTAGGATGAACAGCCACACACCTAATGTAATCTGTGTGTGCTTCAAAGACTTTAACTTTATCCATGGTATTGTAATTGTATACACGGATACACATGTCATCTGCTCCAGCCACAACCCACTGCTTGCGTGGTATGAATTTAGCCGACCTAACTGCAGAGAGAAATGAGTAGCTGTTACATAATTGCCGGTGTCCTCATCAAAATGCAAAAAAGAAAAAGTGAAGATATTGGCATATTGAAGTTGTATATAATGCACCTGGTAAGTCTGTTGCTTCAAAAGAATTTTCCATCGTCTGCAATAGCAAAATGAGGATTTACTTTGTATAGCACTAATAATCTAAGAAGATGCAGAGACTTATATACACAACATATAGAAATTAAGAAAAGTCTTTTAAGAAAAAAAGAAACTGTGTCTGCTCCATAATGGGCATAAACTCTTAATAGCTATTAGCTACCATAACACATTTACCCCATACCTGAGACTGATAGTTCCATATGCAAATGGTACCGGTGTATAAACTTGTTAAGATCCTGTTACACCAACAGTGAACACACCGAATGTAAGTAAACGAAACAGATGTCATAAGCTGCCGTCTAACTTTTTGCATTCACATATCTCATCTTTAACTAGCTGCAACTATGGTTTAGGTGCTGGTCCTTTGACCACAATTTGAAAAAAAAAATTGCCCAAAATACAACGTTTTTTATGAGCTGGGCCTCTTTATCACATAGGATTTCTACCAAAAAAAGAAATAAAAAAAACTGCTGATACGCATGTGCAGACCGCAGAATGCATATAACTATAGTGGTTTCACAAACTCACATGCATTTCTTTTTTTTCTTAAGCATTCTTATAGTGTGTATTCAAGTGGTAAAAGAAGACCCCTTCCTCTATTATCCAATTTTGGTCCAAACTTGTTCAAAATGTAGTCTTTTACTCATTTTCTCAATTGTGTTCTCTCACCGAAGCTTAAAAACTATAACTTGATAGACGCAATCAAATTCCAACAATGCAAAGTACACACACAGAAGGTTAGNGAAAAAAAGAAACTGTGTCTGCTCCATAATGGGCATAAACTCTTAATAGCTATTAGCTACCATATAACACATTTACCCCATACCTGAGACTGATAGTTCCATATGCAAATGGTACCGGTGTATAAACTTGTTAAGATCCTGTTACACCAACAGTGAACACACCGAATGTAAGTAAACGAAACAGATGTCATAAGCTGCCGTCTAACTTTTTGCATTCACATATCTCATCTTTAACTAGCTGCAACTATGGTTTAGGTGCTGGTCCTTTGACCACAATTTGAAAAAAAAAATTGCCCAAAATACAACGTTTTTTATGAGCTGGGCCTCTTTATCACATAGGATTTCTACCAAAAAAAGAAATAAAAAAAACTGCTGATACGCATGTGCAGACCGCAGAATGCATATAACTATAGTGGTTTCACAAACTCACATGCATTTCTTTTTTTTCTTAAGCATTCTTATAGTGTGTATTCAAGTGGTAAAAGAAGACCCCTTCCTCTATTATCCAATTTTGGTCCAAACTTGTTCAAAATGTAGTCTTTTACTCATTTTCTCAATTGTGTTCTCTCACCGAAGCTTAAAAACTATAACTTGATAGACGCAATCAAATTCCAACAATGCAAAGTACACACACAGAAGGTTAGGATTTAGGTGAATAACTAACCATGGCTCGGTTGGATGTAGATCAACAGACTTAACCCTGTCTGACCTATTAGCAAGTTTTCTCTGATCCACAACAATAACAAAATTTCAGCATGATTGCTCGAGATAATAACAAGAGTATCACATGATCCAAATTAAAATTGATAAATCAAAACCATAATTAAAGAAAGTATATAATACCTTAATTTCAAGTCTGAGAGGCTGTAAAATTAAAGAAACAAGAAACAAAAAAAAAGCTATAAGTATGATCATATGGTAAACATGAATAGAATTGAGATAAAAGGGATCTGAGTTATGGACTGACCATTTTGTTAGACCCAAGTTGGAGATTAAAGCTGCAGATCCAAACAGAGCCTAACACAGAGTGATATGTTGATGTATGTATCGCAGCAGCTATCCAACTACGTACATNAGATCCAAACAGAGCCTAACACAGAGTGATATGTTGATGTATGTATCGCAGCAGCTATCCAACTTCGTACATATAGATAGATAGATAGATAGATAGATAGATACAGAGGACCACTCTCTGTGAATTGCAAGACCGACTAGAAGTGATGTCTTACGGTTTGTGTTGTATTGTGTGGGCTGCTCTTTGTTTATTTTGATATTTTTATAATCCTCTTTATTCATTTGTTCCGGAAATTATTTTTTTATAAATATGTTTTTAAGAACAAAATTTTCAACTTTCTTAATAGCCAGTTTGTTTAAATAAATTAAAGGGGCGGATTTAAAATTTCTTTGGATTTTAAATTAAAATGGGTATTTATGTAATAAATTAAAAATAATTTAGAATTATAACTGAGAAAAAGATTAAATATATATATTGGGTAACTTTCTAAAATTTCAGTATAAAATTAGAGTATATATTAATAAAATTTTAAAATGAATTATGATTTTGTAAAAATATCCCTATTTATATATAAAATTCTTTAAATATATTAAGTAACTTTTTTTTCGAAACCATATAACTTAAGAAAGTATTTAGATTCTTAATCCCATTATAAAAATGATTTTAAGTCTGAAGTTGATCCGGATTTTTCTAAATAATTTATTTAAATAATTAATATTATTATTTATATATGTAATCTATACTTTTTTAAATTTTTTTATTAATTTAATAACTTAGAAGTTGTATATAATAATAAAATTACTTAAATATATATTAACTTAACAAATTTATTCACTATTTACCGGGATACATTATAAGACTACTATAACATATTTTAAGAATTGAATATTAAAATATCATATAAGAGAATATAAATTCTTTAAAGTTAAATGATAAAGAAGACCGAAAAACTCTATTTTTTTATATTTTTTGTTTTAGTTATTTTTTTAAAATTAAATTAATTAAATTTTGATTTATAATTAAAATTAAAATTTTATAACTTTATAAATTTAAAGATCTTTTATTAGAATAAATTAATTAAAATAATCAGTGATATTGTTAAAAACAATTATATAAATTATATTTTATATGTAATATAATTAATATCTTAGTCAAATTTAATTAATTAAATTAAAATCATTGGATGAAAAAGTATAAATTTAGAAATTGTATTTATAAAAATGTAAAATTAAATTTGTATTCACATTATATTAGAATAAGTATAAATATATTTTTTAGTTTGATTAAAAGTAATATCTATACCAAAATAAAGTCAGTGACTAATTTTATTTTTATAAATTAAATATTTTTTTTTTTTTTTAAAATGTTCTTTACATTATTTTTTTAAAAAATAGGTATTTATTTTTATAAAATAAATTAATGACTAAATTTCTTTTTCATAAATAAATAATATTTTTTTAAAATATACTTTTCCATATAATTTTGGAAAATAAAGAAATACTTATTTTAAAAAACAAGGAAAAAAACGTGACCAAAGAGATTTAATGAAGAATAAAAAATTAAATTATGATCACATTTTGTCGAAATATATAACAGGACGAGTGTATAATCATATTTTAATGAAACATGTTATTATTATTATTATATTAATAATTTAAAAATATAAAATTTATATATAATATTTTAATTTTTTTATATAAAAAATTGAACCTCTTTTTTGGACGAATAAAATATTGAATCTTAAAATTCTATATAAAAAAGGAAATTAAAAACTATTACTATCAAGTTAGAAATAGTTATATGATTTTTCAAACAGCATCTCCCTTTTTTTTTTGACGAAAGAAAAGCTGACATTACTCAAATAAGTCAACAACCAATATGGACTCTAATCCAATAGGAACAGACCTCCTATCGAAAACTCGACCTGGGAAAGAACATGACTCTCGTGCTATGAAATGAGCAGCCATGTTAGCAGATCGGTGAACAAATAACACCTCAGTGTTTAACTCAACAATCAAACTACGACACTCCATGATAATAGAACCAAACGGAGAAGTCATGGGGACCTTACTTCGAATGGCTTGGACCACTACCAGACAATCGGTTTCAATGACGACCTCTCGCCATTGCTTATCTTTCACCCAACTAAGGGCTTCCTTCACAGCCACTGCCTCCGCAAACTCTGGCCTCACCTGTCCATGAAAGATCTCAGACCTCCCCTGCACCACCCCGCCATCTGCATCTCTCGCTAACAAACCAATACCAAACTTCGAACAATCAGNACTACGACACTCCATGATAATAGAACCAAACGGAGAAGTCATGGGGACCTTACTTCGAATGGCTTGGACCACTACCAGACAATCGGTTTCAATGACGACCTCTCGCCATTGCTTATCTTTCACCCAACTAAGGGCTTCCTTCACAGCCACTGCCTCCGCAAACTCTGGCCTCACCTGTCCATGAAAGATCTCAGACCTCCCTGCACCACCCCGCCATCTGCATCTCTCGCTAACAAACCAATACCAAACTTCGAACAAACAACGCAGCATCGACTGAAATCTTGACTTCATTCTGATTCGGTTTTGCCCAAGAACTCACTCCATCCCTACTGCTAATATCACGGTATAGAGTTTTTGTTGACATTACTTGAGCTCCTTTCCATTCTGCAAGAAATTGCCTCGCCGAAAAAACCACCTGATTTACTGATGTTGAAATTTGATCCCACACCATCTTGTTACGTGCCTGCCAAATACTCCAACAAAGTGTGAGAATATCTCCATGTTCGTCCTTACCTACAATGTCTAACATTCGCTGTAGCCACATATCAAAACTAACATCAGAAGGAGATTGATATCCTCGACCTCTTTTCCTCCAACATTGATCAGCAAAAGGGCATTGCACTAACACATGAAAAATCGACTCCCCATTACCAGTACAGAAGGGGCATATCACATTAANTCCCATTGGTCTCCTTCAGTTTTCATTAGCTGATCAACAGTAGCATTATCTAATCCCTGAACTTCAGTAGTAACAAATGCGTTCGATGCATCATTAAGCCATGGCTGATTTAAAATTCTGATCTTATTACCCTGACCTACTTTCCATCTCGCCCCTGAACTGATCACCATTTTAGCTTCCCAAATACTCCTCCAAACATAGCTGGGATTATTACCCAGCTTTGCATCTAGAAACTCGCAATCTGGGAAGTACAATGCTTTAAACAATCTACTAGCTAATCTATTCGGACGAGCTATGAATCGCCAACCTTGTTTCCCCAGAAGAGCAAGATTAAAATCCCGAAAATTCCTGAACCCCATCCCCCCCTTCATCTTATGTCTGCTCAGACGCTCCCAACTCAGCCAATTTATTCCCGAGTTTGAATTATCCTTAGTTCCCCACCAGTATCTTGACAAACTCCTTTCAAAATCTCTAGTAATTTCCAACGGTAGCAAAAACGTACTCATAGCGTAAGTAGGAACAGCTTGAGCAACATTTTTAATCAAAATCTCCTTGCCTGCCTGGGAAATCCATCTCTCTTTCCATGATTGAACTTTATTATTCATTCTTTCTTTCAAAAACCCAAGCACCTTTGATTTATTTCTCCCAATCATATTAGGTAAGCCTAGATAGGTCACATCGTCCCCTGCTTCTTGCATATGCAACACATTACAAACAATCTCCCTACTCTCCCTGTTCACATTCGAGCTAAATATCACAGAAGATTTTGAACGGTTCACCTGTTGTCCTGAGGCCTCCTCAAACACTTGCAACAGCTCAACCATTCTTAAAGCTTCAGCTTCATCCGCTTTGCAAAAAAAATAACTATCATCTGCAAAAAGTAAGTGGTTAATTCTGGGAGCCCTTCGACACACTCGAATACCATGAAGGAATTGTTGAGCCTCATTTTTCTGAAATAAAGCCGACAAACCTTCAACACAAAGAATAAAGAGATACGGCGACAAAGGGTCCCCTTGACGGATGCCCCGAGTAGGAATAACTTGACCCATCTCTCTTATCCCATGCGTGATGTTGTACTTGACTGAGCTCACAGTACTAAGAATCAGTCGAACCCACCAATCATGAAAACCCAACTTACATAATAATTCTCGAAGATAATCCCACTCAACTCTATCGTACGCCTTACTCATATCTACTTTAAGAGCCATATCTCCTAAACTTCCTCTTCTCTTTCGTTTCAAGTAATGAACCATCTCGAACTCCACTATAATATTGTCAGCAATTAATCTCCCTGGGATAAACGCGCTTTGACATTCCGACACTACATTATCCAACATATTTTTCATTCTATTAGCCATAACTTTGGTAATAATTTTCACCAAAACATTACATAAGGATATATGCCTAAGATCTCCCACCGAAGTTGGACACTTCTTTTTTGGAATAAGAATGATATTTGTGTCGTTTAGCCCATCAGGTAAACTACTACTTTGAAAGAAACTCACCACCAACTGCACCACATCTTTACCAACTATAGACCAGTGTTTTTGATAAAACGCCGGAGTCATACCATCCGGGCCCGGTGACTTGTCAGGGTCCATTTGAAACAAAGCAGCCTTCACTTCCTCCTCCGAAACCTCGCACAATAATTCCTCATTCTGCTCGGTTGTAATCTTACTATCAACACAGTCTATGACTTCCTGCCAGTTAATTTGCGTTGCTGTGAACAAATGGTTAAAATGCTCAACTATATGCTCAGCCAATCCATCATCCCAATCCACCCACTTCCCCTCCCCATTTTGCAATTTAACTAACTGATTAGATCTCCTTCTAACAGATGTTGAAGCATGAAAATACCTACTGTTCTTGTCCCCTGAATGCAGCCACAGTTGCTTGGACCTCTGTCTCCAGAATATTTCCTTTTGCTCCAAAATTTTTGCCATATTTTCCTTAGCCTCCCTGTACTTCTGAATTGCACTCGCATCCCTAATTTTCCTTAGCCTTCGAATCTCCATTTTGCAATTTTTGATCCGATCATTGAACCTCCCTGTAATTTCCTTACTCCACTGCTCAAGATTTTCACCTCACACTTTAATTTTATGCTGAATATCACTTTCTACGTTCGAACCCCAGCTCTCTAATACCAATTGTCTGCACATTGGTTCTGTCAACCAGGCATTTTCGAACCGAAAGCTTCTCCTGCCACCAATCCTCTTAACATCTGGAACTAGTAAAAGGGGGCTATGATCTGAGGATGATACTTCCAAGTTATACAACTTAGCCAACGGGAACATAGTCAGCCAATCACTATTCGTTAGAGCACGATCTAGACGCACCTCTGTCCATGCTTCCGTTCCTCTACCCCTTTCCCAAGTGAATTGATGACCCACCAAGTCTAAATCAGTAAGACCTGTATCAAAAAGAACATCTCTAAACCCTTCAATCAGCCAGCTTGGATAAGGAGCTCCTCCATGCTTATCTTCTTGCGACACCACATTATTAAGATCCCCTATAGCACACCAAGGGAGGTTGGAGTCCCTCGCCAGATTTCGCAACAACTCCCAGGTTCTCTTTCTTTGATTTCTATCGGGCTCACCATATATTCCAGTCAAACGCCACTTGTCTTTCCCTAGCATGCAAATCTCAACATCTATATGACTCTTCGACATACTACGGAGAATCACATGATCTTTATGCTTCCACGGGAATGCTAAGCCACTACTTTTACCTATCGCATCAACTGCAATTAAGCCATCAAAACCCAGACTTCTTCGAACTCTCTCCATCTTACCTTTATTATCCATTGTTTCACATAAGAAAATGAAGGCAGGTCTTTCTTGCTGAATAGCGTTTTGTAGGAACCGAAAATTCGAGGGAAGACCCATACCTCGACAGTTCCAGCTGAAAACATTCATAATCCTAGGTGGGCCTGCTCCGCAGCACCCGCCAACAGTCCGTTTTTTTGGTTCTGTAACTCATTGCTTTGTTTTTCCACCATGGTAACATCTTCCAGGCCTTTTTCGCTACTAGGCCCAACATGTTCAATTTCATCCACTCTTCTCCGTTTTGGGTCCATTATAATAAGCCCACTATCCATTATAGAGTCTCCCTCCATATTTATATTTGAATTTTGAACCCCTATCTTAATATTAGCATCCCCCACGACAGCATAATCATTTCCTATTATCTCTACCCCTTGTTTATTGTTGTTACTAAAAATAACAGCCTTATCTCCTGGAAATTTGGGATTTCCTTTATCTGCACCACCAATCACGCTAACAGCTTTCTCCGATCTTGCACCCATTTCCGGCATCTCACCACCTCCCTGAATTTGAGCCCCCTGCCTCAACCATTTCGACCCAATCATATGGTTCTTCCGCCGTGGTTCTGCCTTCATCCATATACCATATGGCTTCTCAATATTCTCCAGGGGCGTATCAAATATTTTCTCACAGAATTTTTCGTTGTGTCCCATGAATCCACATATGAAACAAAACGTCGGGACTCCTTCATATCTAAAAGTCACCCAACACCATTTCTCCTCCGACTTCTTAAGCTTCATTCTTCTCTTCAAAGGTTTATCCAACGGTATTGATACTCTCACTCTTAAATAATCACGCCATACACCAATGAAATTATTAGCATCAGACTCAACATAACCACCTATGTAATTACCAATATCTTGCACCACTCTTTGTGACATGAACCCAGGCTCCATTCCATGCAACTGTACCCATAAGTCAAGCCTATTGATAATCAGCGAACGTGGATCATCTCCAACTTTCAGTCTCTCAAACACCAGTTGAAACCTACCGAAAGTCCATGGGCTACCATCAATAACACGTTTGATATCCACCTCGTGATAAAATTGAAAAATGAATCTGTTATTCTCCAAAGCTTTCACATAAACCCCTCGACCTGGTCGCCATAGAGAAGCCATTTTATGTTGCATTGCTTGAAAATCTATTGGAGAATCAGTCAAGAACTTGCCCACCAAACACCATCTCATATCAATTTCCGACAGAGAATCATCTTTAACCCCTTCATAGTTCAGCCCTCCCTCTTCTTCATCCTCCAGCCTAACAGCAGCAAAACTCTCCTCCATCTCCCGAAGATTTTTATGTTGCTCTTCCATAATGACAGAATAGAACAACGGATTATTGACCAAAACTATTGTACATAACCAAACGTTTATAACATTTCAACCATGACATAAGTCAAGACTTTTACCCCTTTACAAGTATATTTGTTCTTAGTTTGGTACAGATTAGTCACTTCACTTTTTTAAAAACAAAAAAAGGGGACCAAATGATTCTTCTTGTGCAGTGCCGCACTCTTTTTCAAGCAAACATTATTAGAAACTAATGAAAGTGGATGTAATTAAACAACTCGTATATATTCATGTCCAATTTGACTGGGCAAAAGAAAAAATATTATTAATTTGATTTTACAGAATCTCCCTTAAATACAAATATACAATACGCGGGCTCACATAAAAAAAAAAAATNGATGTAATTAAACAACTCGTATATATTCATGTCCAATTTGACTGGGCAGAAGAAAAAATATTATTAATTTGATTTTACAGCATCTCCCTTAAATACAAATATACAATACGCGGGCTCACATAAAAAAAAAAAAATTTAAATAAAAAAAAAGACAAGAGCCCAACGCTACGAAAACGAGGGCACGGAAGAAACAGAAATGGCGAGAAGCGAAAGCGTGTCGGAGACGGTGCTCAGTATTTCTTTGGTTTGCGACTCACCAACCATTAACTCTCACTAGTCTACGATTGCACATATACAAATATACAATCGACATACAAAATTAAGGGTCTAGATGTCGATTTCCCTTTCCAAGCCTACGATTGCCAGCTCGTTTACATGGAAAAAGTCATCCAATCGCTTCAAACTGTACGCCTCCCTATCTCCATTTCTATGTGTTCCACTATTTTATGTATCTATATCGTAATTTGTGTGTTTCGTATCCAATTAACTCGGTTCGCAACTAAAACCCTAGTTTCGATTAACGGAATGTCACTGATTTAAATTGTATTGGAAAATTTGATGTTATTCGGCATACACGTCTATTTCTCGTGTTAATTTAGTTGTGCGATCAAGTTCGAACAATTAAAAGAGAGGGACTATAATAACACACATTGTATTGCATTTGTTCGTTAAATAGAAGAACAACAGAAGATGAAATATAGTGGCAGAAAGACATATATGTCTTCACGTGTTTAGTTGTCTACAATTTTTGTACGTGGTTTGTAAAATGCAGTTTAAAGATATGTTGATGTGATAGCTATGCTACACGAGTTTAATAAAATCCTGAAAACTAATATTACGTAGTATCATGCTAGTCTGGTAGCCACGCCTAATACAGATGTTCGCAGTAGTAATTATTGAGTTATGAAGCTTCGGTTCTTTGTCATTGCTGTTGTTTATAATCTAATCATATACCATGGGTGCAAATGCTTTTGACAATCCAGAGGTGTAATGCACTCTTGGAGAGCCCTACTGGAACTGGAAAAACCTTGTGCCTTCTTTGCGCCACATTGGCATGGAGGAAGAGTTTAGGGGGATTCTCTACGGGCAAGAGTTCGAGAAGAGGTCATGACCGTGGAGGAAAAAATTCAGAAGTTCCATCATCACAATCTGATATCCCAAAGCTACCAATGATAATATACATGTCGCGCACACACAGCCAGCTACGACAGGTGATTAAAGAATTAAAGAGAAGCAATTACAGGTAAGAGTCGTGAACAACTTATTTTTAAGTGATAATTTGTTTGTTCTTAGTGCAATACTTATGTTGTTGCCGTAGCCTTGGGCATTTTTCAGAAGACATGTCATGCAATCCTATGTTAGTCGGACTCTTCATTTTACCTTCGAGTACCCGTGTCGGACATTCGACACTCGGACATGGACACTCGGACTTGGACACTTATTTTAAGCCAAAAACATGTATATTTTTCAAAATGTTGTCGAATCCGATACTTGGACACGTATCCATGTTGGACACTTTTAGCCGAATCCGAGTAACATAGATGCAATCTCATACCCAAAAGTATCCATTATAAATTTATAATATTCATCTGTCTCATACAATTAAAGAAAGCAATTACAAAGCATATTCTAATGATGCAATTGTTTGTTTGATCTTAGTAGTAAATGTTTCGTTTTCACCAAGAGTTCTATGACACGCAAAGCTACCCCTAAAAATAGGTCATTGTGGCAATGATACCCAAATTTCACGTCAAAGGAAACTTCACTACTTCATTTTGACTGACACGATTGTTTGTTCCTATGTTACTCGGACTCTTCATTTTACCTTCGAGTACCCGTATCGGACACTCGCCACTCGGACTTGGACACTTATTTTAGGCCAGAAACATGTATATTTTTCAAAATGTTTCCGAGTCTGATACTTGGACATGTATCCATGTTGGACACTTCTAGCCGAGTCCGAGTAACATAGGTCAGTTCAATCTCAAGGATAGTTGTTTTTGTTTATCCTTATGTGGTTGCGATGAACATTCCGCAGAGATCGGATTGACTTACTTCAACATAGTAGCAATGGAAAGGTGGTTGGCTTACAACTTTTCCTAGAATAGAAAAACAGTTGATGTAAATAGACAGAAGGTTAATATCTTGATAATTTCGCAGAAGGAAATTTCTTCCCCATGAGAGATCATGGATTCGAATCCTTATGCGGTATGCTGTGGGTCTTTTATGGAACCAACTTAATATCAATGAAGAATACATAATAATAATAATAATAATAATAATAATAATAATAATAATAATAATAAGTGCTAATTAGAAATCACAATTGTGAAGAATCAAAATTTTAGTAATCCTTGTGTCTTTACTCCTTATCAATCCATGGAGGAGAGAATAAAACTAATAATAATTTATATAATGAAGTTGCAATCCTGGATGCTTCCATCTCTAGCCAATACAATTTTTATATATCACCAACCGTGTGTCTGACACTTCCAAAACAGAATACCAAGTGAAATGGAACAAATAAGAGTTTTCTGATTGCTATAGGAAATTTTCATTCTTCAATTTTCGGTTCAAGGCGTGATAATGCTTTACTGTAAAACTGCTCTAACTTCAACTCATAATTGACAAGGCACAACCGTGCCTTATCAACAAACTTAGCTAAAAGAGACATCTAAATACTTCCAACTACAAAAATGCAAGAAAGTCTTTTAGAGAAATTATGTGCTTAATTATCATCTTTTAATTAATCATCAATCAGCTTTACATATTAACTAGGAAGCACGGGTGCGGCGGGTGCGGGGATACGAGGACTCGGCAATTTTAAAAATATGGGGATTTGGGTGGGGGGGGATTCGACAGTTACTAAAATATTATAATATATATAATATATATAATCATAACCATATAGAAAAACAATACCACAAATTAGCTTCGGTGCTTCTATTCACTTTACTACTGCTTCAGTGCTTCTTCTCACAAATATAGACACAGCCACTGGTATACAAGTATACGACATGATACATACATATTACATTATATACACATTGCCAGCACCTAGGTAGTAGATATACATACAGTCATACATACATACAGATTACATACGTAATATAAATACATAATATAAATTGATTAGAAGATGAAGACATACCGGAAATTAAACGGAAACGGTATTGGAGGCTGCAGGTACAGCGTTCAAGTGTTTAAAATTAGGGCTCCTTCGTTGTTTTAATCGAGAGACGGGCTATTTTAAGTTTTTTTTTAAAAAAAAATTACGAAAACTACCCCTCCCGCACTCCCTTCCCGCACCCCCAGAATCCCCACCCAAAAATTCAGGGATACGCCATGTGGCCCACTCGGTGCGCAGTGCACCACCTGGGTGCCGCACCCGTGCTTCCTAGCATATTAACATCATCTACTGAACACTGGCTTGTAAAGTATTGGTCATCTCAGTGTTATCGGTTTGGTAAGTGATGGCTTTTTTGATGTGCATTTGCAGACCGTATCATTGTATAGGTAACATGTCTCTCCAACCTCTATCTTGCTTGTTGGTTTGGGGAAAGAATGATCGTAGAGATCAAGCTTTTTCAACCACTATCTTCCTTGTTTGGGCTGGGGAAAGAAATACTATAGACTATAGTAGAGATAGAGAGAGATAGAGAGAAAAGTCTGTTTCTCTTTATAGTTGTGATCTTTTTGGTTAACAAGAAATTTTAATTTTGGTTGTGGGCCTCGTAAGACTTGCATTTGTATCACGATATCATTATATGACTTACAAGTAAGTTTTACACGTATTTTATAGTACTAGTAACATATCTGTGGATGCTTTAATTTAGAGAATAAGATACTGATCTGATTATTGATGTTATCAACATCTAAAGGCTTTTGCTATAAGCCTATAACACTTTGAAATGTAAATAACATAATTACTTAAAAAGTTTAGCAAAAGTTCTTAATAGTATAGTGCAGTTTGCTTGTTTTGTTCCATGGCAGTATGTTGAATCGCATTGTGCCTTTTGCTCTATCTACTGTTTTGTCTTTGGTAATTTGCTTTACTACGTATTGTTTGTAATACTTCATGATTTCCATTTTTTAAATATAATTTGGTGCACTTGTTGGCCCGTTAGTTATCTCCTCACTTTTCTTTGTAAGATTTATTACCCTCAAGTAGTAATAGTTAATTTTATAAAAAGTTTTAGCCCTAAGTATGGGAACTGAAACAAGGGATTTACTGTATGCCATTTGTCATTTCTTATTGGAATAATTTCTCATATTTCTTGTTTAATAACGTGACATGCTATAAGTTAATTGCAGGCCGAAAATGGTCGTGCTAGGATCTCGCGAGCAGTTGTGCATTCACGAAGAAGTTAGTACACTTCGTGGAAGAGCACAAACAAATGCTTGCCACTCACTTTGTAAAAAGCGTCAGAAACGATATTGCGCCCATTTTCCTCGTGTTGCAGGTAAATATGTTAGGCTGAAGGGTAGGTGATGCTTTTTTCATTAACTAAGATATCGGGAAGAAATTGATTGGGAGGATAATGGGTCTTGGGTAATCTAAGTTGAACATCTATGTATTTAGTTCTCACATATAATATTTTATTATATCTTAAATATAAAAATGCTTTTCTAAAGAATTTTAGTGGTCTATTACTCTTTGGCATTGCATAAAGCTGTGTGTGCTAGACAGTAGACATAGTAAAGCACCAAAGCATAAAGGGAGGAGAATGATACATGTACTTACAAATTTTGCATTGTAGAATTCATGACAAATAATCCGGATTTGGGAGAAGAGCCCATTGACATTGAGGACTTGGTCAACTATGGAAAAACCTCTGGAGCGTAAGGTTTTTCCTGTTAAGTGTTACTCTTTTTAGTTATTTGCAATATTATTCATAAGATGTGCTTACAGTGGTATTAAATTGGACTAATATCTAGGTGCCCCTATTACATGTCACGAGATCTTCACAAGGTTGTTGATATATTATTTGCACCCTATAATTATCTTATTGTTCCCGGGAACAGATGATCTTTAAACATCGGGTGGAACGATAGTATCCTCATATTTGATGAAGCTCATAACTTGGTAAGTAGAGATTCGTATGAGATAAATAGTTCCCTCTCTATAGTAAGTCGTGTATTGGTGTTTTCTTGACCATTGTACCATGTAAAATGAAAATAAATATGGATGAGTTGGGTACATGATATACGCGCATTATGTTTCATGACCTGGTTTCAGTCGGATGTTCTATTTAGTATTTATCTAGTTCATTTGTCCTATAATACTTCAGGAAAGTTTATGCGCGGATGCTGCCTCTTTTGATTTGTCTTCTGGGCTTCTGACAGCTTGCATTTCTGAAGCAAAAAATTGTGTAGACCTTTCTGTAGTAAGGAGGGATAAATCAAATAACACATCATGCAATCCAGATAATTTTGCTATTCTTAGAGGTAATGAATAGCAAGATCTTTCCATACAGTAGCAAAATAATGATTTCAAGTTTGCTTGTTGTTTTTCTGCAGTCACGAAGATTATTGTTATCTCTCTTTTTAATTCAATAATAACTCAACTGCTGGTGCAAAACTACTGTGTGTGCCAGTAGTTTTTACAGAAACGAGTGAGGGTTTCTACACAATTAATTAATGTTGTATGTGAAATGTGAGTATATGACTGGCTGTTTATGATTTTATATTCTTGAAGAAAAAACTCATGTTCCTGAAATTATGTAATTTTTACTCGAGCATCATGCCTTCTGAAGCTTGAAAAGCGGATATCTGAAATTGATATCAATTCCAAAGAAGTGGGTTTCACAAAGCCTGGACCATATATTTATGACCTACTTGCTGATCTAAATGTCACACATAAGACCTCCTCCATGCTTGTTGATATAATTGAGGAAGCAGCTGTGCTTTTTGAGGAAGGTGAGACCTAACTACTTTTGTTTTAATGATTTAATTCATGTTCCATCTTTTGTATGTGGATTTGCTCTTCTTTTAATTTTTCTCTTGTGCTTTAAATTATTTTTTTGAGCTTTCAATAAATATTTTAGCCCCTCTTTGCTTCAGATGCAAGTGCGGCAGACAAAGGAGTCCAGAACAAGACAAAGGGAGTTGTCTGTAGGCTGGAGAGTATTGGTAATATTCTCAAATTAATCTTTAAAGATGGTGGTACTGCTCATGCCAACTACTACCGTGTAAGTTTGGTGAATAATTAGGTTTGTTGCTTTGAGTTGTATGTTATTTTCACTTCCATTGTAGATCATGCACATTTTGCATATTGGACTTAAAAAATTGGTTTTCTAATGGAGTAATGTGGTTCATAATCAGGTTCATGTTCAGGAAGTGCAGTCAAGTGCTTCAGAATCTTTTGGAGGTAATTATCTTTATCCTGAGGTACAAGGATGATATATTGATATCCAATATTTTTGTTCAAGTATACAACAATTTCTAGTTTCTCTGGTGATTATTTTCTTTTGGTTGTGATGCATGCGGTAAATAGTTTTATTCATTTAGTGATTACTCCCAACACCTTAATGTTGTGTTTGGTTTGGATGAATGAAAATGGAGGGAACAGAATGAAATTTGAATTATGATTTGGGTTGATGTTCTAAGTTTTCATTCCTTCCTCCATTCTATTCCTGACGACCTAAACGACAATTCAAACCCCTCAATTTGAGAAGGAATACTCTGTTTCCCGCCAAACCCATTTTCTTCATAGTTTTCATCATAGAAAATTTGCATCTACTCATTTTTATTTCAAATCTTGCCTCCAACATCCATTGTTTGCCTTTAATTTCATTATTCCATTCTCCCCAACCAAACACAACATAAGTTTTTTGGGAGGGTTGGTCATCTCATATGGTGTCAAACCTTGGTTTATCAAAGGTCTCGAGATTGACCCTTGGCACCTCCAATATTATCACAGTATTAATATGGAAACATGTTCCCCCTTGATGATTTCTTGGGCTGTCCTTTTCTCAGTTATAATGATTCATTTAGTGGTTTCTCTTTAACATCTTAATTTTTGGGCATGTGAAATTATAACATGTTAAGTAGTTCTAATTGCAGATTCTAATTTCATGAAGTGCAGTCGTCGTTAGTTGTTCCTATTAAACAAATACCACCCGTACTACTTTCTGAATGCCTCGATTGTTAATTTTTAAGTCGAGCATGCTGGCCAGAAATTGGTGACTTATGGAAACGAAATCAAGCAGTCAAGAACTAAGCACATGAAAACTTGAGTATACAAATGACTAGAGTTTATTTAGTGCAAGATTGAGTTCATAATGATAAATATCCTGCATGGGGTTGGTTTATATCAAAATATGTGTGTATATCACCCTTGTAAAGGCATACCTGTCGGTCATATATAGAAAATGTAATTACATTTTCAAGCTCTGTACGTATCATACCAAGATAAACAAACAAGTGAGATGGATTGATTTTTGTAGTCCAAAGGTTTGCAGGAAATAACTTCATTTGGATTCTTAATAAGAAAATTCAATAACCGCTATTATAATGTACTTTTAGAGATATCATCTGTAGGAACTTGCTAGTACTTCCAATTTACAGAAAACATAGTTTCTATTATGTGTAGTGGATTGTTCACTTTCTTTAGATCAATTCCCTGCTTTTGCACTTTCACTAGATCTAGTAATAATAATTTCATTTAAATATACCCTGGAAATTTTTTCATGAACACTGCAGAGGATTAATATATATATATATATATATAATATATATAATATAACTTATATTTCTGATAAAGCCCTCAAACAGATTGGTATGGTGTAATCGAAACTCTAGATCTACTAACATTTTATTAGTTTTTGGTGTTGCAGGCAAGCCATCTAGAACCTTAAGTTGGTGGTGCTTTAATCCGGGAATTGCAATGGAAGAGTTCTCAAAATTGGGCGTGGGGTCTATCATTTTGACAACTGGCACGTTATCTCCCATGAATTCATTTGCTGAAGAACTGAAGTTGTAAGTACTTTCAGTGCATTATGTACTTGATATTTAATTCGTGTTATAACTTATAGTTCTTTCCCCTTATTGTAGAGATTTTCCGATACGCTTGGAGAATCCACATGTCATATCAGAAAGTCAAATTTGGGCTGGTGTTGTACCTGTGGGTCCATCTGGTTATTCATTTAATTCTTCTTATCGGAATCGTGATTCTCCAGAATACAAGCTGGAACTTGGCAATGCTATTGGTATGCAGTTTAATTGGTGATCGGCACTATAATCTTCACTGACCCCCCCAAGCATTATGAGAAGCCTAAAATTGTAGTAAAATTTACGAAAGAAGTTCATGTATATATATGTATATCACCATTAGTATATGTTTAACTGAACCAAGGCACCTCAAAGTCACCTTACTTTTAAGTTTTACCTAATGTAGTCTCTCTGTTGTGGATGATGGTTTCACTGGCTCTTGAAAGTTGTTTCTCAGTTAATTTTGCTCGAATTGTACCCGATGGGCTGCTAATATTCTTTCCGTCTTACCACCTCTTGGACCAATTGATTGGATATTGGAAGAATACTACTGTAAGTCACCTAACACTGCCGCCGAAGCTTTGCTATCTGTTTGCATTCAGTGTGTAACAGATCATGCTCCATATCCTGCAGAATAATCCAAACTCCACTAGCTCTACTATATGGGAAAGAATCTGCAAACATAAGCTACCTGTCATTGAACCTAGACAAGCTTCATTGTTTCCTACGGCAATTGATGTGGGTACCATATTCCTATTCCGTAGATCCAATTTTTTTAATTCCTGACCATCTAAACATTGTTTTCACTTCAAACTTTAAACAACACTGATTTTTGTGCAGGATTATATGGCTAAATTAAAGAACGCATCATGTTCTGGTTCAGTATTTTTTGCAGTTTGCCGTGGTAAGTTATGTTTTTGGTAAAAACCGATCGCACTTTCTTTGATTATCTGTTTGTCATAATATACTTCAGTGACATATAAATATATGATTGAATAGGTTAGTGGAGGTTTGGACTTTGCTGACCATGCTGGGAGGGCTGTGGTTGTCCTTGGTATGCCATTTGCAACACTAACTGATCCCAAGGTTCGTTTCAGAAATTTTGTCCCCATAATCCTTGAAGAATTCAGTCTATACGACATTTTTTGATCTATTACGTAATAAGAATTAGAAGAGATACATTAACAATCATTTATGATTCTGAGCTGTAACATGTCATCAGGGACATAGCTTAACGGTATAAGCTTTTATGACTTTTGACAGGTTCGTCTAAAACGTGAATTCTTGGACGAGAAGGCATTGGCAGTGCCACTGCGGACAGGATGTAAGGTTGGATCGCAGGACTCAGATATCTAGAAAAAGCATATTCGAGTTTTTAGCAGTTATAGGTTACTTTGGAAATTCATATGTTCTATGAAACTGTATGTCTTTTGTTTACAGCTTTTGACTGGAGAAGAATGGTATAGTCAACAAGCGTCACGCGCTATTAATCAGGCAGTTGGTCGTGTCATTCGTCATCGTTATGATTATGGAGCAATCATTTTTTGTGATGAAAGGTCTTTGTTACAAAACTCGCCTCATATAATTCATCAAACCGCTGCTTTTTAAAGTTGGTAATAGATTATACAACTTGTTATGTTGTAGTTATCTATGATGCTCTACTGAGTTCCTCAAGTCATATAGGGGTCATATTATTGTATATCTGCAGTTGTTAGCATCATTCACTAAATGATGCTATAGGATGTACAGTTCACTGGATTTAAAGGGGCCAGACTGAATAAGAACTGATAGTTATACTGTTTAGTGCCGGAGTTAGCTGACCATAATAAAATTATACAGTAATTTTTTTAATTTATAATTGGTGATTATTGTTTTTCTTGCTGGAAGTAATTGAACAAAGACATTGTTGCATGCATCTCTTAATGTGTTTTGTGATTTTTGTTTTCACTTATCTTGGGTAGGTATTTGATCATAGAACTTTAACATGTGCTATATTTTATCATCTCTTCTCACTTCTCTACGTGTAATAAGCAGGTTCACACATAAAAATCGTCAGTCCCAAATATCAGTCTGGATACAACCTCATATCAAGGTTCATATTTGGATTTTACACTACGATACATGCGACAAAGACTCCGCTCATGTATGTCTGTATCTGTGCAGTGTTACTCCAAGTTTGGAGACGTAGTTTTCACATTGACTCGGTTTTTTCGAGACAGCAAAAGTTGTAAATCTACAATGTTGCAGCTGCCACATACTGAGGATCATCTATCCATTAATGGTACTGATTCCATTCCGTGTCTGTCTTATATAAAACTCCTTTTGTTAAGAGTGTTTATTTATCCCGATACTCGATATCATAAGGTTATCTTCTTATCTTATGTTTCGAAATCACTAATAACATAACGGTTGTAGATATATTTCAAGGCAGAACTGGATAGTATTGATGTAATGCATCATGGCAGGAATGTAAAGAGTAAATAGCATCTTCGTCTTTATAGTTTACTTTATTATCTTCTTCTTCTTCTTCTTCTTTTTTTTTTTGGGGGGGGAGGGGTATCAGGAGGGGTGGGAGATGAGAAGGATTGAGCTCTTGACCTTTACGGCACGGGGAGTAATTTCCTATCACTGGGCTATTCCCTGATCCTTGTTAGCTTTTTCATCTTTGGTTTGGGGAATTATCTGATGCATGAAAAAAATCTTTGTGTGTCCAAAAATGTGGCACTGTTTACCTTTTTGCTTCTATTTTCTTGGCCCACTTTGGAAGCATCTCTTACCACTATCTATTTCATTGTAGTTATTTAATTTCCAATTCGTAAAATAAAATTTGAAACATCAGAAAGTTATTTAATGTTCTATACTTTCCGCAGAGAATGTGAAAAAGCAGGATAGCATTAAGTCTATGGACAAACTACTTAGCAGTTTTCTTGCGCCAATGGTAAATAATAAAATAATTACTTGGATCATTCTCAGATTAATAGTATTTATATGCTTCTATCAGTTATGTCCTCTTGGTTTGCATATTGTATCTCAGGGTACAACAAAGGATCCAATTTGCTTAGAGTCGTCATCTACTTTGACTGATTTAAAGACGCAAAACTTTCCTGATCTGGTCAGAGTAATACCCCCCCCCCCCCCCCCCCCCCC
>QRFB01002288.1:2335-13860 GCA_008931105.1 Oenanthe javanica | reverse complement strand
CCCCCCCCCCCCCACAAACTCTACAGGTCAAAGAGAAGCTTACTGATGCAGAATACAAAGATTATGTGGGTTTTATGAGGGCACTGAAGTCTAAAGCAGAGAAGACCAGCCATGTTTTGCAGTCAATTGCAAGATTATTCTCTGCTCCAGATAGACTTCCTCTTCTTCAAAGGTATGAATATTGGCTGTCTCTCATCTTGTATGCAAGTTCCTTGGAAAAAATGTAGTACGATAATCTTTTGAGTAAAGTGTACTTGCACTTTAGTTGGCATACCAATTGCAATATTACACTTAATAAATTACGACTTACAATATCGAAGTTTATATTTTGTCCATTTTAGCTAATTTCGTGACCTTTTTTTTGTTCAATTCACATTTTAACCACTATATTTATATTATATATGTTTACTTCGACCTAAATAAATAGTAGTAGCAAATAGCATCTTTCTGGCCTGCATATTCGTGGATTATTAAAATAAAAATCAGACGAAAAAACCTCAAAAAGTTAGTTGAAATAGATGAAATTTGTATAGATGTACATAAATGCAAACTCTAGTAGTACAAATGGTTGTTTTGAAAATATAATATTGTAAGTGATATATCAGTCAAAGCATGTATTAAGTTACTTTTTACTTCTAATTTTTAAGTGACTTGTAAGGAGCAGTAACCTTTACTTTTTATCTGCTTGGATAGCTCAATTAATGGCGTATGACTTGGAAATTATTTAATTTTTTTAAGGGACAAAAAAATGAGTACAACATATATATAATAGTCTTCTACTTTTCAAAATTCAACTTATAAATGGGTATTAACGTCCGAGTCATAAGTTAAACGAACCGAACAAGTTAATTTTAACTTATAAGTCAAGTCAACAAACAGGCTCGTAGTCTTGGAGTATATTGCGAACTGTGTACTGCCTCTCTAGATGTGTATAGGTCATAGATATGTCTCGAGTCTTAGCCATGCATCCCAAAACTTGGACCTTGTCATTCATATATGTGCTAACATTTATGCTTACTCTTTACCCTATTTTTGTTGTCTTTTTGCTTATCTGCATGAATAACATCAGTAGGCATCGCAACTGCAGTCCTGATAAATGGTTTGAATATCAACTCACAAGGGTTGCTGAAAAACAAATTTTCTTTTCTTTTACTCACTGTGGACTATTGCATATTTACCTTTGCTTGGATGTATTTATTGCTACTTTGTCTGTCCACTGCTGCATGTATTAGATTAAAATGTTCAAATTTGGTTTACTTTGTCCTTATAATTTACTGTAATTGTATTGTCTCATTTCTAGTGATTTTCTGTTTTCGATACTTGAGCTTATGTCATGTAGCTTGAGGTTCTAAAATTTCCGGTGTCAACATAACTACAGATTTAAGGATTATGTCCCTGCCAAATATCAACATTTATACGAGCTGTATCTTGAGTAGATGTCAGAACTGTAAAGGAGGAGCTCTTCATATCTGCGGTGGCAATTTTTACCAATTGGTTACTCTAGTGCGTATGCATGGCTTTTGTTTTCGCATTCAAATTAAGCTTGCCGTTTTTATGAGGCTGGTTGTCAAATAAGTCACTGTAAACCTTTTGTATAATAAACTTGTAGGAGTTTTTAGAGCCCCTGATATCTTAGATATTCTTTGTTGATGAATACACTCAACATAAATTTGTAACTTTCTTTATTTTGGTTTCCTGTATGGCCGTAACTATTAATAGTGTTCACCTTTATACACTCTATGCTCCGGCAGTTGATTTCTCTGTTGTTTTGCTGCCCGAAATTGTTTGGGTCAATTTGTTTAAATAAAAACTTAGGTTGATTGCTCGGATTATATAATAATATAATTTCGCGTTCAAATCAATTTTGGGTTTAACGTGTAGTCCACATGGGTATTCAAATTAAAATTACCACCAAAAGCAATTTGTCGAGTTCAACCAAATTATACTCAATTATACCAAATTATGCCTCGTAGCAAGAAGCCAACAAGGGAAACACAAAATATGAAGATACGATATATATTATATATATCTTGCCCTTAATTCATTTACGTTACATGCAAAATATTATCGAGTAATCGTGTATAAACAACATAGTGAAATCCGTTTTCTACACAACTCCATCAAAAGTAAATTCATTTATTCAGTCATATCACATGCCTAATATGTCGAAGTCATATCTCCCTTCCTTTCCTCTTTTCTTACAGAAGTTGCTTAACATCCGGGAATCTCGCCGGAACATTGCCGGAACCGTCTTTTACTTGGATGGAATTCTCCCTCGAGAGGACAATGAGATCAACAAATGCACTTAAGATGTACTTGTGAGACTTGTTATCATTCAAGTTTAAAAAACAAAGCACTTTCCTCTTCCAAGAATTTCCAGTCTACTTTTCCATTATGATGTAGTCTAGCCTTAATCATTGCTTGCATGGAGCTCTTAAAATCATCACATGGACTCGAAGAATATCTTAAAACTGCAATAAAATCTTCAGCACCCATTTTTTTCTTGCGACTACATTCGGATGTCGACCCATCAAATATTGTAGTGCCGGGGCCTACAATATCATCTTCCGGCTCACAGGCTCCTTCTAGCTTATAAAACTAAAACATACATCAAGCATAACAAGCTTCAATTTCTTTACAACAAGAATTGCAATATAAATTCGTATTTTAAAGACAATATTGCCATTTAATTATGCCCATCTCACAACCATTATCAAACAAGAATTTACTTTTTTCAGCCAGAAATTGATAAAGGATCCCATATAAGATAGCCGATATGATACTTATGCAGATTATCGACCTTCATAAAACTAAAAAGAGGTTTATCCGACATACCGAAAGAAGCATACCCCATAACGAAAACTATATAAATATTAAATTGAGCAAATCCCATAACCTTAACATAAATAGCAAAAGAAGCAACCACGTAGTCTGTGCATTACCGAAGAGGCATTACATTTCGTCTCATGAATTCGTCATTCTAAGAAACTCTGTGAACTATGACCATTTGAACGTATGCATTAGGTCGTTCCACACCTCGTCTTCCAGAGTACCAACATAAAAGGGAAAACTAATTTCATTTACTAATCCTGGATCATCTGTTGCCCTGACAACCGTGCCATCAGTATCAAAAGCAAGAAGAACACCAGATCCAGAATCAAAAACATCATGGAGGCACTTTTCTGCCTTTGAGTCCTTATCAAAAGGAAGATGCGTCAACCATGGCAGATCAGCAACAGTTGAAGATCTTATCGTTTCATAGAAAATGTGGATCACTTCGAACTCCTCAGCTGTGCCCTTGTCTTGGAGGAACCTTTTTACTAGCTTCGTTGTAAATGAGGCATGCCTACTGACCCCACCGTAGAAAGCATCATCAAAAAAGACTATAATTCTCTTCCCTTCAAGTTCAGAGAACCGAACCTCCTGCCAAGTACAGTAGACAGTGTGAAACAAAAAAAAATAAGCAACCAGATAAAACTTGAAGGACACTTCAACAGACATTTGTTGAATGATTGCAAGTGCTGGACCTTAAAATGTAGAACCAAAAAAAAGAGTATGGGTAGCTTTCTATCTAAGTTTATTTACTTTTAGTTTTCTGTGTTTCTTTAAATGAGGCAGCACAGGGGAAGAGGGCTTTAAAGGAATGTAACTGAACCAGAAAGTATAGAAAAGGACGTGAGTGAGATTATAACATGTGCAGGAAATTAAAAGAACTCACATTGGACCCATCACATTTTGTAAAGATGGTTTCTGGACACCAGAACATATCAAGCTTCAGTTTCTTTGCTTTTTCAACCCGACACTTGACAGCTTTTTCACGAGTAAAGGGATACGCCAGACTACCAAAATTCTTCACAATGTCATAACCAAATGGTTCAAAGAACTCTCCTCTAGGCCCAATAATCACAAGTGAAGGATCTGGCTCCTGGTCTGCAAATTCCAAAGAGGCGTCATACTCCACGGGATAGTTAAGCACACGCTGCACCATCTTACAATTTGTATCTTTGAATGGGAGGGCCAACCAAGGCATCTTTGCAAAGGTGTTATTGAACGATTCTGCATCTGTATGGAAAATAGAACTCCATGAGTCATAGATGTAAATAAGCACGACCTCAAAATCAGTTCTGGGCGCCAAGTCATATGCATTCTTGAGTGCTGTTGTGAGGTTGTCACGGCGACCCTCTTCATAAAGATACAAGGCAACCACCTTATTTTCAAGATCAGTAATAGATATCTGTCAAAAAAAAGTAGGCATTAACAACGGATACACAGATAGATGATATCCTATATTCATTAGAATGTGCAAATAAAAACATATATTACTGCATAGTAGACTAAGCATGAAATGATGAGTTAGTTAATGTTGTCATATTGACACCCGGAGCTACATAGGGGCTAGTGGGATCTAAAGCCCCCACTAGAGTAAAAAAATAAAGAATAGTATTTAATATTAATTTTTTAGTCCCCACTAAAATTAAAAAACAATCCCTAATAATTTGTATACTCTATATTAATTCAAAATCCTTGCTTAAAATTTATTTAGCATGACATTNAATTTAACAATTTCTCCAATTTTAAACGTAATCATCTTCCGCCCTTCGTTCTGTTTCGTCCTTAGTTTTAAAGCGTACGATTATGGGCTACAAGAAAGCAGAAACCCATATAGAACAAGAAAAATCAACTATATATAATACGATTTTTACTAAACGCGGCATAGAAAGAGATATTGATAAGGGTTATGGATACTTCAAAGGCTTTGCTTTTCCACAAATACACCAATTCCACTTCTTCTCTACCAAAACGTTATTCGACAACACAAATACAATTATACGTAACGGAGGTAAATAAGGAAAACGTATATATACCTTTGAAACTGCGCTAGGACTCGGTTCAAGTTAGCTTTGAAACTCGTGTTCACACCAGCCCAGGCCCCAGAGATGATGATTAAGTATGATGTTAANGATAATCCCTCTCCGGGGTGAAGAGAAGCTCACTCAATTTAACAATTTCTCCAATTTTAAACGTAATCATCTCCCGCCCTTCGTTCTGTTTCGTCCTTAGTTTTAAAGCGTACGATTATGGGCTACAAGAAAGCAGAAACCCATATAGAACAAGAAAAATCAACTATATATAATACGATTTTTACTAAACGCAGCATAGAAAGAGATATTGATGAGGGTTATGGATACTTCAAAGGCTTTGCTTTTCCACAAATACACCAATTCCACTTCTTCTCTACCAAAACGTTATTCGACAACACAAATGCAATTATACGTAACGGAGGTAAATAAGGAAAACGTATATATACCTTTGAAACTGCGCTAGGACTCGGTTCAAGTTAGCTTTGAAACTCGTGTTAGTTAGTATTGAAAACACCCATATTTTTTTAATATTGAAATTTAATATATTTTTTCTAAAAATAATATTAAGTTAGTTATTGTTATTTATTTATTATTAAATAATATTTTATTTTTTCATTTTCTAAATTACATTTACTTTTGTATTCTTTTTTTATTTCATATTATGTATAACTATATTATTATATCTTAATTTTATTAATTAGTTATTTATATTTTTATTTTACATGTATTTCATAAAAATATTAGAATATTATTGTTATATATTTTTTGTTCGCTGTGTTTTTTTAATATTTTATTATTAACATTTTAATATTATTTTTTATATTTATCTTTATTTTTATTAGCTTTATTTGATATTATGTGTGAATATATATTTTAATTCTATTTATTGATTACTTATATTTTTATTTGAAATACGTGTATATTATGAGTGTATTTGAATATTATTATTAGATATTTTCTATTATTTACATTTTATTTTTATTTGTGTTAAATAGAAGTCAAGATATTGTTTTAATTTTTTTGATATACCTACTTTTTTATTATTATTTAACCCGATAACAACTAAACTCGATCACGTGATATCCTTTATTTCAGTATACTTAAGCAATGCATGGTTANTATTATGAGTGTATTTGAATATTATTATTAAATATTTTCTATTATTTACATTTTATTTTTATTTGTGTTAAATAGAAGTCAAGATATTGTTTTAATTTTTTTGATATATCTACTTTTTTATTATTATTTAACCCGATAACAACTAAACTTGATCATGTGATATCCTTTATTTCAGTATACTTAAGCAATGCATGGTTATTTTTTTAATAATAATATTATAGTCAAATTTAATTAGTTTTTAGAAATTTATATTTATTCAATTTAATTAAATATTAAAAATTAATATATTTAAAAAAAATATTAAGTTATTGTTATTTATTAATAATTGAACTTTTAATACTTTATTTATAAATAATATTAAACTAATTTTTGTGTTCATAGAGAATCAAACTTTGATTAAATAATTAATTAATAAAATTTATGAATTTACATTTTTGTCCCTGACGATCAAATCATGCTAACTCCCTTATTCCAATTATATATAGGATATAATTAAAAAAAAAAGAGCAGAAGGATTGCTATTTGCCTATTTCTGTTATTTTAGACAAGTTGATAATATTATAAAAACAAATATATGCTTCTCAATTTGGAAAATTCAGTAGGAGAAGATAAATCTAATGATGTTTCCAGTCTACTAGTCGTGTTAAAATTTTAACGAAAACTGGAAAAGAAATCATTGCACGAGCCACGAGGGGACATCAAAATATTTAGACTGTGCAAATATTATTTGAACTCTGAAACACTACCTGAGTTGATAATGCCGAAATCTGTTCTATACACACACACAATTATTTCAAACAGTAAAAGGACTAGCTTATACCTAATTCTGTGTTAATTTACCACAATAACATACATGTATTGTATCCTANTTATTTCAAACAGTAAAAGGACTAGCTTATACATAATTCTGTGTTAATTTACCACAATAACATACATGTATTGTATCCTGAAAAACTGAAGATAATTTTCCTTGAACAAAGGGAACAGTGAACTGGTTTTGACTATCAGCTAGTCATCATTTTCCGTGGATACACTGATGCATATCACATAGATACAAAAGTAGCTACAGTAAGATACACTGGACTTAAATTACGAATTTATAGGTTGATTGCGAGTTGTGGGCTTGCGAGCACCTTTCAAGTGCCATATGCACGTCTCACTGTTAAATAAAATGACGATGTTAGTAGGAAAAAATAAACAATAAATCATATTTATCAAGCAAGTACAGAAGGCTAAAAACAAGAGAATCTTATTCGTCGATGGCTTAATATGGGAAAACGAAACAGTGACGGGCAAAATCAAGACAAAATGACCACAGCAAGAAAGCAAATGCCTGACCTGAGGGTAACAGTTTTGCCGGTTGATTGTATGGTCGGTGGTGTTTATGTCAATCTCGCATGACACTTTTGCCTGTGGGGGATCAGAGAAATTCATTTTTAGTTTTAAAAAACGAGTGCTGCACGCAGAAAGGGTCACATACTCACATGAAAGTAACATGAAATTAAGGGTTCACTACTTGCTTTAGGTTAATCCAAAATGCATCGCAACAAACAGTTCACAAGACCAAAGGAAAAGATTAGACATGTAAACATTACGAGACAGAGTCGCATGTAAAATATTTTTTCTGCTCATTTATAACCAATAATTAATAAACCACTAGGTTTTAATTTAAATTACATGTATATTACTTTGCTATCATTGTTGATTTGTTGGTAGTGCAATTCTGCAAGTATAGACCGAAATAAGTTAATTTTAAAAGGAATGTCTGGACTTCAGCAGTGCGCGTAAATTAAAGCACTCTTAAGAGCAAGTTTTCTTGTAAAGGAAAGACAATCCTGATTATGATTTCTCAAAGGTNTCTTAAGAGCAAGTTTTCTTGTAAAGGAAAGACAATCCTGATTATGATTTCAGGTAATAAGTAATTACCTGATAAAATGTGGACAAGTTATCCATTGAGCTTTCCCAGGCTATAACAATGTTCTCATTCTTAGACTCATAAACTTTTTTTTTTGTTGCTAAATTAGACTCATACACCTTGTTCCTCCTTTTACATTTCAATTTTTTTTTACATAAAATGCAGCATTATCCTTAAAACTTGCCTGATTGCCACAAAACGTCAACTATGGCCTGAGCTTAATCTCATTGCCAGATATAAAATATTTCTACATAAAACATCACAATTATGGCTTTAAACTTAACCTGATTCCCAGCTATAAAATAGCTATCAGTAATCAGTTAATGCAGTAGATCATAGTTTGACCACCAACATGTCATTTTGTCCACTCATCTCAGTTATCTACATATATACAGACAATTGTTCCTCTATAGTAAACACGTCAATACATATAGATGTATAAAATTTAATAAATTACTAGGAATCAAGTGTATAAAATGCTAGAAACAAATATATGCCTTGTAAATTGTAATTCTTGTCCAAATTCTAAATTGAACATACAAGAAATAATATCCTTCAAGTTAGGAATATAAAGGGAAAACTGAACAAGGTAAGACTCATCATTCATCAACACTTCATATTCTTAATTTCTTAGAGGAGGCCACATGAGAGTCGACTAACACGCTTCTCAGCTATCCAATATTTTCCTTTGCTTATGCACTATAAGATGTTTTAGTAAATATTGTTATAACTAAAATGTCTTACGATAGGTCCATAAATTATTACATCTTTAATACCTATTTTATGTTTGTTTTCGTAATTTTATTAGTTAATTAATTATTTTTATTNTCTTACCTAGTCAAATTTTCCCCTACATTTTTATCTAAATATTGTTCAAGATCCCCACTTGTTCCTCTTGTCATTTTATATCTATAAACTAATCATGACCCCTTCCTTGATCTAACATTTAAAGATAACTTGGACACCCTTTTGAGGCAAACAACTCAAAGGTTATCTATAGGGGCGGACCCAGGATATAACTGTAAATATTATATTAACCACCCGGGCTACACAATTTTGTATATAACTGTTAACTTCATTTAAACAAAAATGATATGGATCAAATATGCTTGTAGTTGTAAGTTGTAACCGTTCTTTTTAGTGTAAATATAATTAGGAAATATATTTTAATATAAAATCATACTTCTCATTTTTAAATTTATATTATATATGTTAAATAAATTTTGTTGTCTGTTTCTAAAATTATATAAATAAATATAGTTTTCTATAAGTTATGAAGTACTATATAGATTATTTTTGTCTAAAAAATATATAAAATGATTTGTTCTAAAGTCAAACAAAAATGTAATATATAAAATTGAAACTATATAGTTTTGATTCAAAGTAAAAAGTAATATTTTATTTTAAAAAATAGTTATCATAAGAGTAAAAAAAAAGTAACACTAAAACAACATCAAAAAATGTTATTTTTTAATTAAATAAAAAACTTATATAAAATTACAACCTAATTTCTAATATACTTTTCAATTGATATTAAAGTCTAATATATATAAATAAATAATTTATTATTTTCTATTCAAAAGATTATGTGAAAATTTTATAACTAAGTCTTAATTCTTATTAAAATACTAATGCATTATCATTTTAATTAGTTTCAAAACTTGAACTTTTAAAAAATTTGTGAATGATTTTATTTTATGAAATTCTAAATATTTTAATATTCAGCTATTTTATAAATAGTTGTATATAATATAAAATTATTTTATTTAAAATATAATTATTTTAATTAAAAAATATTTAATTTAATTTTGAAAAAANCCACTTAGAGACCGTTGTTATCCCACTCGTTCCGCCCAACCCTCATGCATAGTCCTACCAACAGTAAATGTTAATAATTTTGAAATCAAATTNATTAATTAATTAACAATAATGACATACAAAAATTAAAAAAAAAATTGATACCTAATAAACCCCACTAATCATATTCTCCTAATAACTACTAACAAAGCCATTAAAAAAAAGATATTTTAAATAATAATTATGATATAAATTTGTTTAGAGGAAATTTTTGAAGTTTACGAGAATAAGTTTCAATTTCTCACCCGGGCTAAAGTTCAAATCATATCAAATCTTGCTAATAATTTTGAAAAAAAATTGGTCTGTAGCCTAAGGTAGGTCCACCCCTGACATTATTGCTTAAAACAATTTAAGCTGGTGGTGACAAATCAATGACTACCTAATTCCTTAGAAACCTTTCAAGCATGGCCACCTTGCTTATCATACAAAACGAACCCATTTTTAAAACTTACTATTACAATACTATTTTCAATTTCAGCTTATCTTCACCCTATCATTCTTATATCCGAAATGATCCCATAACTCCCCCACCACGTAGGTTCAATATAATCTCAGTTCATAAGGAGAAAATACTAACGCACAATCCAATTCTAATATTTCTTCTATACTTATCGGAATTCACCTCCACAACTTAGTCAATCAAATTAACTAACAAAATAATCAAATTCAATCATTATACGAACAATAACAGAATAAAAAGTCAATTCACTTGACTAACCTTAAGCGGAAGGTCAAAGAAGAAGAATCCAAGCTGACCTTCAACCTCGGTAACCGTATCGATCGGAATCAAACCTTTAGCCATATCTTCAATCAACAAAATCGCATCGGACAACACCTCAAGTCCATCAAAACTGAGCGTAGCATTCACATACGACGAACCTCTGGCTCTAATTTCACCTCCATCCGAGTTAACAAACCCTAGCTGACTGCCCCTATACATAATCGACACAAGCATCGAATCATAACGTAGCGAATACACATCGCGATTGCGAACTTTGACGGTGAGATCGAGCGAGATGTCGAGCGAAACGCGCGGGAAAGCGTGAGCGTTGAATTTGCTGAGACGGAGGCGGACGACGGTGAGATCAGGATCGGACGGCCAGAGAATGTATAAGGCGGTGGAGATGAGGAGGAGAGCGGCGAGGGAGATGAAAATACGGCGATAATTGAGGCGGTGGGGGACGGGAATGTAGATAGGTAAAACGACGTAGTTTTGGTGGGTAGGGTTAGGGTGGTTGGATTGGGGGAGAGGTTGGTAGTAAGCTGAAGAGTTTTCGAGTTTTCCGGGCGACATTAGCGGGAGTGTCTGCTAGGTAGGTACGAAATAGTTAAGATTTTTTATTTATAGTACTCCTTTTTATAAGGCATTTTTCATGCTTGGTTTTTTTTTATATCTATTGTCATATGTTTAGCTAGGAAAGAAATAATAGTAAAAAGGATTTGCGAAATTTGAAAGAGAATTTCCTTTATTTCCACTCTAAGAAATGCAATTTACAATATTAAGAATAGTAATAGGAATTCATATCCACTTTTTTCTTTATCTTCTTTGTTCTTGTATTATTATTAGTTGTTCATAGTTAAAAATCACCAGAGTCACCCCTTCTTTTATTTTTAAGAATCCTAGACACTCGTCCCTTCCTTTATTCAGATCTACTCCCTCTTTCATTACTTAACCCTTCATCCTTTTTCACAAATTCATTTCGTCCCTCCATCATCTCATCCTTCGAGTTTTCGTCCCAAAAGTCTCGAAAAACTCATTCGAATTCTTCTCT
>QRFB01002287.1:3629-49907 GCA_008931105.1 Oenanthe javanica | reverse complement strand
TTTTTTGCTTATTCTCTCACCTCTTTATTTTAAATTTTGTTTGAGTTAAATCATTCTCCTCCTCCATTCTTTATACTTTTAATGGTGTTCTCTTGATCAACATGGTTATATACTAATATCTTACTTTTGTTCTCATTTATTATTTAGGTGGTGTGTTTTCAGAGAATATGTGTTTTTCCAAGAGAATATTTTTATGAGGGTAAGACCAATTTATAAAAAATTCTAGTACTAATGCTAGACCTTTGATAATTTTGGACAAGTAATATGTGCGTAAACTAATACTTATTAATCTAAAAGAAGTCTTATTGAGCACGGTTGGATAGTTTAATAAGGATTTATCCTCTCTCGACTCAGGTTCTGGATTCGATTCTGACTCATCTCGAAATTTCATAAAACAGAACTTATTCAAAAAAAAGTCTTATTTGTAAGGAGTATTTAATAAATGTTATGATAAAATGCAACTTGAATAATATACTTAATAGATCCAACATTCTGTTACAGTCTTTTAACTTTAATATATCAGATGAGATAGGTCCGGAGACATAAGGAATTTTGCTAACACAGCAGCACTTTCTAAACCTGTCAAGTATTGATGGTGTTGAGGGGCTCTTGTTTAACGAATAAACGAACTTTCTCTTATATTGTTTGAGAATATATCCGAATTCTTTCACCATTATTCGAACTAAATTATCAGAATTTAGAATAACCTTGTCATTGACAAAGATATATAACATTAATAATCCTTATCCAGCACAATTGGATAGCGAAGCATCTGCAGGTGCAATATCTATTGTACAACATATCAAGCACTTGAACTGGTTGTTTAGTGTTTGAATTTGTTGATATCGACATCTTGGCATTGAAAAATCAAATGCAAACTAGGAAGTAAAGACACTTGCACCATTTGTCCGGACTTCGTATTGGACACGGGATTTTTCGATAATTTTAATTTTAAATCTTACTTTTATAAATTGCAGTCAAAATTTGTATGAACTAAACCATTTTAACAAAATTAATTATTGAATTTTGCACAAATTAAAAAATTTATATTTATCGAATTTTCATATTTTAAACAAATGTGAAATGCAGAGCTCCACCAACTTTAAAATTGACCAGGTGGCAAAATTTAAGCCAAATGTAGGAGTATGATTGGACTGTATAAATATTTTTTTTTACCAAGGAAGCAAGTGCCACTTGGCATTCTAAAGTTTCATTTCACTACCACTTCCCCGCGAAAGAGGGAAAGAAAAGCTTAATAATTGAGACTATTATCCCGTACAATAAGAATTCAATCACCCTTTATTTCTATCACTCTTATCATGCATAGATGTTGAAAATTCATTGCATTATTATGCTATGGTCCAAAAATTAAATAATTTGTTTATTATGCTATCTGGTAAAGGGTTTTATAAATTGTAAAATAATTAAAATTTAATATAATAAAACACATGAAAATGCACACCTAGAGAGGAGTTAATAGGTATTATGACTAACAATAATCGATTTTGAATATTACCAAGTTATTAACCTGTCAGCAAACTAAGTTCAATTTTAATATACTATCAGTTAGCTACTATATGCAATGCAGTACAGAAAAAGTAAATAATACTAGATCATTTAATGAGGTTCAACCCCTAATATCCTATGGTCTACATCTTGGTCCCCTACCAACTGGTAAGAGAGAATATTATTAAGCAATGAACAACCAATTACAAAATTATAATAATATTCATCCCTTCATCCCTTGCAGCTAATTCTAGCTTGCTGAAACCCTTATTCCTCTGAACTAATCTGCTCTCTAAACATTATATTACCCTAGTACAGTCTTCTCTAACATCTAGTTCTCTTGAACCCTGTTTCACAAGTCTAGAAATCTAGCACAACCAATTATAACCAATAACACAAATGAATAAATTACAACTTAAACTATAAGCTCTTATATATATATATATATATATATATATATATATATATATATATATATATATATATANTATATATATATATATATATATATATATATATATATATATATATATATATATATATATATATATATATATATAACTAGAGCTCGAAAGATATTTGCTAAAAAAGATTTGAGTTTGAGAATATGTATGTATAGTTTTAGCAAATCAGTATATGTCTTCACTTTGTGAAGAAAAAGTAAAACACACTAAGTATATATATATATAAGAATGTTTAACGTTTAAATTAACAAAGCAAAAGAACGTTTGAAACCCAACGTTCATGTTTGTTAAGATAATTCGATTGTTACTCATTCAAAACTATGAATACTGAGGAGAGTTTTAAAATAATAAACGTTGAAAGAAATCCTCGGTATAAGTTTAAATATACCCCCTCAGTCCCAACCATTTGTTTACGTTTCGGAGAGAAGAATTGACACGCATTTTAAGGTGCATATAAAGCATAGTTCCATAACTTATTTTTAATTTTTTTTCTGAATAAAAATTTAAACATTCAATTTTTATTCAAAAATAAAAAATTGTAAAAATAAGTTACAAAACTATATTGTATATGCACCTTAAAATGCGTGATGGGCCATCTCTATGAAACGTAAATAAATGGGTGGGACAAAGGGAGTACTATATAAGAGTTGGTTTAAAAAGATAAGACTTTGAAATAAAATCCAACTCTTATTAAATAGAAAAATGAATTTGAATATAAATATATGTTTGAATAAATCATATTTGAGCTCTAATATAATATATAAACATATATATAATAGATAAACTCGTAGAAGTAAATATCCTATATTATCTCCATGAAATTCAGACTTTCTTGTATATCTAAATAGCTTCTGCACTCCCAGTATTAGTTAGCTAGAATCCCATATTTTCCTGATTTTAGCTTGCTGTCAATGTACTTAAACACATTATACTGATATTTCATATCAGTAAGCTATGTCCTGTAAAACCATGTTAGTACACACAATAACAACATGCTATTTTATATCAATTATAAGCTTTCAACTTGCTATCAGTGTGATCATCAAAATTTAAAGGGTTTCAATCTCTCTCTTTTTGATGATTAACAACAATTAATTTAGGAGAATAACACATTCCCCCTAAATTCCTGCATCCCTGTAAACATGTGATATAAAATTCACAAAAATACTATAACATGCTAAATTCTTAATAGATAGAATTTAAAACCAAATATCATCCATAGCATAAATTTTAAAAAAATGCATAACAACATGTAACCAGCATAATTATCCAAAAGCCAAGTACCACACATTGTAAATATTCAGCAAAAATATTTAAAACACCAACAAAAGATTAACAAGTTTAACATGTTTGCATAAGAAGTTTAAAAACTACCCCAGACCCCTTATTTCTCCAAATTTCTCCCATTTTAATCATTAAAAAGAGAAAACTATGGGGCATCTAGAGTCGCATCCTCCTCATGATCAGTAAACTTTCCATCCTCTGCATCAGCTTCCAATCCTTTTGCATCTAGACTTGCAGACCCTTCAATCTGTTGCTTCTTCCCATCCTATTCTGCAGACTTCACAATAACATTCGCTAAACCAGCTAAATTACACTTTGTAGAATCTCCATCACATGAAATCTGGAGATCTTGCTGATAATTTGCAAGCAACTTACTGACCACAAACTCTCTCAGAAACTTAATTTCATCACTTAAAGTTTCAATTTTCTGAGTCAAGTTAGCAATGTCAATGTTCATGTTTGTGTCATATCTCATCTCCTTAGCCAAATCCTTAAACTTACTAAGAACTTCATTTGACTGATCACTAGCAGGAATAATAGAAGTAAAAACCTCAACCTGAGCCAGTGTCCCATCCTTCTCAATTTTCAAATGAGATTAGGCCAAACTCTTAAAGTCAAGAAACTCTTTAACTACAATCTTATCAGACTCCTTCAAATCAACTCCATACTAGTCAAAAATCCTTGTTAACAAACAACCATAAGGCAGCCCTGTAGACTGATTACCCTAAAAAACATCAATCATATTTTTCAACACTAAATCAGACAAATCAAATTTTTTGCCAGATAAAATCATAGCCACCACCACAAGATCTTGATAACTAAAATTTGACCTACTACCAAGCCTAGGACAAATATTAGCAATACAGACGTTAAACAGAAGATGTGCCACTAGTGTCACAGATGAAGTTGTAGGCCAACAAAATTTCATCAAACCAGATATGCCTCGACAGATTCTTAATTGAAATAATGTAGACAAGTCATCCAAAACAACTTGACCTTTCATAGAATACACAGACAATTTAGATGGTTCTTCAATTCGTAAAATGGAGTTCAAAACAGGAATATTTAAAGTAATTTTTTTTCTCTTGAACATGCGAAACATAGTTTCCAAACTTATCAGTTGTAAGATTATCATAGAATTCTTGCACATACTCAGGATAACATTCTTTAGGCAAATCCATGATAAATGACTCAAAACGTAAACCCTCCCCCTTAACAAATTAAACATTTTTAAAATTAAAGCAGTAAAACACGATTAATAGATAATTATCAATTTTAAACACATATAAATCACTTAAACAACTCAGCAGTCAAGATAATTCAAAATAATTTGAAAAACACAGTAATTATGATATCTAGGTAAATGACCAGTTTTACACCGATAAACAAGTAAGTGGAAATGTAACAACTATTATACACGGAACTATATAAATGAGAAATTTTAAAAAATAAATCAATTAAAATATATTTAATTCAGCTGACCAAATATATTAATTTAATCAATCAGTAAGCTGAGATTTAGAAAAACTTGAAGTCAGCTTGCTGACTAAATGTTACACATGCCAAGCTCTATGCGTATGATAGAAAATCTCTCTTCTACCAATGGCTTAGTGAAGATATCAGCTAACTGGTATTTAGTTGGAACAAATATCAGCTTAATCTTCCCTTTTGCCACATTGTTTCTAAAGAAATGATGTCTCACATCAATATGCTTCGTTCTTGAGTGATTGACAGGATTCTCTGAAATATTGATAGTACTTGTATTGTCACAATAGATTGGAATCCTTCCACATTTGATTCCAAAATCCCTTAGTGTTTGTATTATCCACAACATTTGAGAGCAACAGCTGTTAGCTGTCAAGTACTCCCCCTCAGCTGTTGATAAAGAAACATAGTTTTGTTTCTTGTATTGCCAAGTCACTAAACTCTGGCCTAAAAATGCGCAAAGACCAGTTGTACTTTTTCTATCAGTGTGACAACCTGCATAATCTGCATCACTATACCCAACAAGGTCAAATGCATTTGTGATAGGATAAAATAAAGTCAGATTGATAGTGTACCACTTAAATACTTAAAGATTCTCTTAACAACATTATAATGGGATTCTTTAGGTTTACATTGAAATCTAGCACATGCATAAACTGTATACATTATGTCAGGTTTAGAGGCAGTAAGATAAAATAAGCTACTAATGATACCTCTATACTTATGAATATCAACATCTACACCTTTTTCATCTGTTTTCAGCTTGCTAGCTTGACTCATTGGTGTTGATTTCACCCTGACATTTTCTGTACCAAATCTCTTGAGTAGATTCTTGATGTATTTGGATTGGTGCATAAAGATATCATCATTGGTTTGTTTGACTTGAAGACCCAAAAAGTAATTGAGTTCACCCATTATGTTCATGTCAAACTCACTGTGCATACACATGGAAAACCACTCACACATGGCATCATTAGTTGATCTAAAAATAATATCATCCACATAAATTTGAACAACAAGAATATCCTTACCATCAAATTTAAGGAATAAAATTGGATCAATTTTATCTTGAATAAAGTCATTCTTGAGTATAAACTTAATCAACCATTCATACCAAGACCTAAGAGCTTGTTTTAGTCCATATAATGTCTTTTTCAGTTTGTAGACATGATTTGGATACATTTCATGCTCAAAGACCGTAGGTTACTTGACATAAACTTCCTCTTTGAGATGATCATTAAGAAATGCACTTTTCACGTCTATTTGATAAAGCTTAAATTTCTTGTAGCATACAAATGAAAGTAGCATTCTTATTGACTCTAGCCTTGCAACAGGTGCATAAGTTTGATCGAAATCAATCCCTTCTTGTTAATTGTAGCCTTGTGCAACTAGCCTTGCCTTGTTTCTTGTAACTGTACCAAATTCATCAACTTTGTTCTTGAAGACCCATTTAGTACCAATGACTCAAGCATCTTTAGACTTTTCTACAAGTTCTCACATATCACATATTTTGAATTGATTCAAATCCTCTTGCATAGCCATGATCCAATTTTCAACTTCCAATGCATCATTAACAGTTTTGGGTTCCTCTTGAGCTAGAAATACTGCAAAAGCACAGAAGTTTGTTTTCCCTCTTCTAGTCTTTACACCCTCAGAAACATCACCAATAATTTGTGTTGGTGGATGATTCTTCACAGTACTTGTAGCCTTGGAGATAAAATGTTGGGATATCTCTTCATGAACAGTTCTAGCAGGAGTTGTTGTTCTTACTATAGGAGTTTATGACCCTCCTAAAGTGAGTTTAGATAGCTGTTCAATAGCATCATTTACTGAGATTGCAGTGTCAGCTGGCTGATTGGATGTTTATGCTTGTTGATTGTCTGTCTGTTGAGCAATAGATATTGTAGCAGCTTGCTTTATTGTCTTGTCAACTTGCTGACTACCTGATGTTAAAGTAGCTTTGACATTTTGCCTTTATAAATCTTCATCACCTGCATCATCTTCCTCATCTCTTGGCAGATCATTGTTAGGTTCATGAAATATAACATCAATAGACTCATCAACAATGTGTTTCTTTAAATTATAGACTCTATATGCTCTACTAGTTAAAGAATAACCAAGAAAAATTGCCTCATAAGATATATCATCGAATTTACCATCCCTGTCGATTTTTTTGAGGACAAATCACTTTGAGCCGAAGACCTTGAAGTAACTGATGTTAGGTCTTTTGTTCCTCAATAGATTATATGGAGGTTTCTCAAGAATTGGCCTGATCACCACTCTGTTAAGAACATAACAGGTTGTGTTCACTTCTTCTGCCCAAAAGCTCATTGGCACCTTGCTTTCCTGTAATAAAGTTCTAGAAGTTTCCTCCAAAGTCTTGTTCTTTCTTTCCACTACTTCATTCTGTTGTGGAGTTCTAGGTGCTGAGAATTCATGAGTGATGCCCTTTTCTTCACGGTAAGTGACAAAATCTTTCTTGAATTCACCACCTCGATCACTTCTTATACCTATAAGCCTAGTGTCCACCTTATTCTCAAGTACATTTATTAGCTTCTCAAATTCTTCAAAAGCTGAATTTTTGGAATGAAGGAATAAAACCCAAGTAAAACGCGTATAATCATCAACAATAACAAAATCGTATTGTTTACCTCCAATACTTTTATAAGATTCTAGGCAAAATAAATCTAGATGCAATAATTCTAAGGGTTTTGTAGTAGATACAACCTTTTTGGCCATGTGTGAACTTTGAATCTGTTTGCCTAATTAACATGCAGCACATACTTGTGTCTTGACAAACTTCAATTTAGGCAAACCCCTCACTAGCTTCTTGCTTGATAATCTATTGAGCAATTTCATGTAAGCATGACCCAATCTTCTATGCCAGATTGTTGGATCATTGCCAACAAAAGTTAAGCAGCAAGTTGTTTCCTGCAATTCAAAGTCTAAAACATACAAATTTCCTTCCCTTCTAGCAACTAGAAGAATCTGGTTAGTAGCAACAGTAATAACACACTTATCTTTATAAAAAACAACTGAATGACCATCATCATGCAACTGACTTACACTAAACAAATTATATTTTATGCTCTTAACATAACGAACATTATCAATAAAGGTTGTGTCATTACCTTTACCCAAAATAGAAAGAGTCTTACTATCACCAATTGTGACACCTCCACCTTTCTTAAATTTGAGACTAATGAATTGAGTTTTATCTCCACACATATGTCTTGTACATTAACTATCAATGATCCATGATTTTGATTTGATCTTAGCAGCAATACATATCTATAAAACAAATAAAAATAACACTTAACCTTTGGGTACCCATATTTGTTTGGGTCCTGATTGGTTATTAGCAAGTATATAAAGAACATTCAATTCAGATTTCTTTATCCACATTTGGACCACTTTGGGAGAGGAATTCTATGTTCTTTGTTTCCTACTAGAACAATTTTGGCTAGCTGTCTGTTTGTTCCAGTAAGTTGGCTTCCTATTAGATTCTTTCTGGTAAATTCTGGTAGCTCGCTAAGATCAGCAATTTTGAGCAAAATGACCTTTACCACCACATTGGTTGCAGACATTCCAGGGTATAACATACTTGTATGGCTTTTCTTGCCTTCCTTCATACATTAGTGGAGTAGCCCTCTTGTTGAAGTTCAAATCGACTCCTTCTTTGTCCAAAGGTACCTTGATGCTTTTCATCATTGATATGAGACCTTCTTCTCCCTTAACAGATGTCCCCATGCATTTTCTAAGCTTTATAACTTCATTCTCTAAGGAATTTATCATTTCTGCTTGCTTTGATGAAGTGGCAGCATGTTGAGATGTACTGTCAGCACGCTGAGATGATGTTTTAGCAGGCTGAGATGTAGTTTCAGCTGACTGAGATGATTCCTTCTTTGTAAAGCATAATGTAACCTACAATAATATTAAGGAAATCACAAGAATCTACAATGAAGAACATACAACTACATGTATCAAGATGTTTGATGAAATACTGAAAATCACTGAAAAAAGTTCATTACTATGATTAAGCCTCGGTGAAGAATAAGTGATTCACTATTTCAGAAAATATTAAAGATCAAGTAGTTAGTGCTAAAATATTTCAGTGAAGACCAGAAGTAGTGAAGAAATGCAACAAACATGTCAATTGATTTAATGGAGAATATGAAGATCAATGCAGTGTTAGTCACTTGTGAACCAGACCAGTGCACTAAGTGTTAGCATAAAGAATTTGATCAACATATTCAATATACAAGAAGAATTGACAGAAGCCAAGTATGCAAGCCAAAAGAATCAAAGTCAAGAAGTGCATAGTAGAAGAAATCGACACATGGCCTTTGAATGTCAAAAAGAAACTAAGTGTTTACCTTATGTGTGTAGAATTCGACACATAGGAATTCGACCCTTAGAAAATACTCTTAAGGCATGTACATCATGGTGAAATTCAACACATGAGTTTTACATGGGAACCATTTTCGACACATGATGTCCTAGTGAGTCTAAAAGATTATAAGTTCTATAAGAGTGTAAAGAATTCGACACATGTGTATTACAAGGGCAAAGAATTCGACACATGTGTATACAAGGGCAAAGAATTCGACACATGTGTATACAAGGGCAAAGAATTCGATACATGTGTATACAAGGACAAAGAATTTGACACATGTTTATACAAGGCCAAAGAATAAGACACATGTGTGAATAACCTCAAAATGACTAAGGCAAGCATACAAGAAGCTAGGATTCGACACTTCAACTTCTAACAAGACTGGATTATTTTCTAAGTACAATATACAAGGCAATACTATTCGACACATAGAAAATTATCCAAGGGTCAACTCAAGTCAACACAGGAGAAAAATTAGTCGACACTTAGAATTGTATTTCACTTTATTGTAAAGTCTATATATAAACAAAATGTATTTTTATTTTGATGTAATAAGAACACAACACACTGAAAGAGATAAAGCATAGAGAGAGATAGAGAGAAAATAGATAGCCATTAAAGCTCGTATTTATTTCTTGTTGTATGATTCATAGTAGCTCATACATCTGTGTGAGAGTGTAGTACCTTTAGTTTATATAATACAAAGTATATTCCTGAAGTTTGTTCTTGATTAGTTAAAGTTATAACTGTTGTATTTATTGATTTCCAAAAATAAATCTATAAACACGAATCAAAATGAAAAACTACCAATATTGTATTCAACCCCCCTTCTACGATAGTTTGGACCTAACAATTGGTATCAGAGCTTGTTGATTGAAGTTACAAATCAAGATTCAAAAATAGTTTTTCGAAAAAGTGCATTTTTAGATCTTGAAAAATTCATATTGAAGTTTTTTTTAAAGAAAATTCAATTTTAAATTTTTTAAAGATTTTAATCCACTAATTTTTAAAAGGCTATCAATCATTAAGAATTCGAATTAAAATTTTATTTCAAGAAATTTAATTTTTATTCGAAATGATTTTAATTGTTTTTTAAGAAATTACTTATTTCTTGAGATTTAAAATTCTTCGTAACCATGAGTACTCGATAGAGCTTCTTTCTCACTCCTAAACTCCTCCTCAGTTTGCATCAACCCTAGAATCTGCTCAGCTTCTTGATTTGTAACTGCTGCGAAGTGTTGGTAATGAGGATCTTTATGGTGAAAGGTGTAAGCATTCAGATCAACATCAATTTTATCATCCTCCATCATGAGGGTATCTGCAACTCCTACAGAAACTCCAACCTCTCCAACTCCCCCTAACTCTAACCTCAACTCTTGGGTGAGTTCTGCTACAAAATCCTCGGTTTTAGAAGATGAAGCTTTATAGATTGGGGACAAGGATTTCTCTCTTTTCTTTTATCTCTCACTTTCTTCTCTCTTTTCTTTTCATCAAGATCTCATCCTGGAATCCCACATCTCCCTTAATTTTGCTCACATATTTCATCACCTAATAAGGTGGAACTCTCAATCCTCACACCCTCTCCTTTTGCCACCTCAGAAGAAGTTGATGGTCTCTCAATCACACACTCTCCTTTTGTCAGGATATGCAAATCCTGCCTCTCACTTACCTCACCCACTCCACTCAATCCTAATAAAGTTTGGGCAACTTCAACAACATGATCATTATTTGGAATATCAGTTGAAGTTATAATCGATGGATGTGAAGTAGTGATCGATAGATAAGAAATATCCATCGATTGATGAATATCTATCGAAATAAGCCCGTCGTTGGATGTAAGGATATCCATCAATGGATGAGTAGAAGTCGATGGATCTTGGATAATATCAATTGATTTAGAAATACCCATTGACTTAGAAGAATTGTAAATTTTATACTGCTCAACCAAGGTGTTAACCTTATGTAGTGAGTCAGGTGAGAGTGTTGGCTCCACCCTGAGTTGTAAAGAAGGTGAATTTGAAACAGTGATGTTATCTATCATCAAAGTTTCTGAAAAAAGGGATTTAGAAGGAGATTGAGGAGAAGGAATAAATAAAGTGTGGGGCTGTGTCTCGATATTTATCTGAGACACATCAAATTAAGAAGCTAGAGGCTCTACCAAATTTCATTTGGCTTTACAGTTGTGTGTGCCCCTTGTGCATCTACATTCCCCTTATTTCTCCTTTTGAAGGCTGTAATGACTTTGTTCCCCTTTTTCCCATCAGATGGTCCTGGTTGAGACCTCTTTTCTATAAGTACACCTTGTTGAGAAGGTGCAGTTAAGGATGTGTTTCATTCCGTTATCACAGTCTTAATCTTTTGGAAGATTGGACTGGAGTCTGGTTGGACAATAACACCCTCTCCAACCTTATTCTTCTGGCTTTCTTGATGTTGGCCAGTTCCCTCCACCATAAATACCACACTCCCCTTAGTGTTTTTTCTTTTATTAGATTTTTCAACAATAGTTTGTTGAGAAACTGTTGAGGTGATTTTCTTGGATTTGGATTTAGCTAGTTTTGCAAATTGGGTAGGAGGGATGGGGGCATTTCCAACTCCTTCAATTGTTGTAGAAGGCAAAGAAAGAGGTATTTCTACCTCAAGGAAAGAAAGGTTTTGAGATTTAAGGAATACTTGTATAAAATGGGGATATGTAAGGCATAACTTAGGGTGTAAGTTGATTATCACCAAGTCCTTGAAGACCCCCTTTTGTTTTGAGTCCATGCTTCCATTGTTTCCATCGCCTATGTGATTTCATAATTCTCCACAGAAAAGTTAATAAACAACATAATGAATCTAGCAAAGTAAATGTTATTTTTCCTAGATTATGTGCTACCTAACTTAGTAATTAATTCATTTAGGAGAAATGTGCCAAGATCAAAGTATTTATCAAATATGATACTATAAGCAACTTATTGCATACTAGTTGTAATAGCATCAAAGTTTCTTATCTTTCCAGAAAATACCTTGATAATGACATCAAAAAAATAGCTCCATTCTTTTCTTATCTTCTTTCTAACTACCTCTCCTAAATTACATTCATTTTCAACATAATTTACGGCTAGCATATTCCTAATATCTTCATCTTTAGGCATGGCATCACAATTATTAACAGGAATTTTTAAGCATTCAGATACAGTAATGCTAGTAAGAGTATAGGGTTTACCTTTGCATATGTAAGAGATTACCTTCCCATCTCTTGATACTTTCACAGACTTCCAGAACTCTTCCACCAGTTCACAGACAATTTTTGGTATTTCACTTAGTGCCTTGAAGAGTTTACACTGGCTTAGAAACTTCATTAATAAGTGAAAATCAGCAGGGGCATCCTCCACTGTCAAGAAGGAAATGAAGTTGTTCTGCTCATAGATGTAGCCTGTTGATGATTGAATTTTCTTTTGTGGTGTCATTGTTGTTCTTGAAGAAATTAGAGAAAGAAACTTGAAGAAGAAGAGTGAAAAATCGCCTTAGGTTTCTTAGAGAGAAAAAGCAAATATATTGTTTAAGCAAAAATAACAGGTAAAATGAAAATAGGAAATGAACCTGCTATTTATATTTTTCAAGAATGAACTAACTTTAAATAAGTCACATCAATTAATTTTACTATTCTAGTGAAAAGAAATGACCGTTTGAAAATAAGATAAATAGACATGCTCTAAATAGCAATCGAATTTATATATACAGGACTGTATATATTTGTCGATGGATAAAATAGAGCATCAATGGCTAATTTAGACAGTAGTTAATGGATGTTTAGAAATGAATAAAATTATATTATCATCGATTGATTGTTACATCCATTGATACACAATAACTAACTTATCGATTGATAAACAATTACCAGAGTAATTATCTGTCGATGTATTGACATCCATCGATAGGTATATATTTTATCAGTTGATGAATTATATCCATCGATGACTAATAAATATCCATTGATAGTTAATCCATTTATCAATTGATCATATGGATTCAATAGATATAAGGAAATAATGGTTGCATTCAGAGAAATAGTTAAAACTTGTTGATCATTTTCAAAATTTAAGTGAAATTGAGCATACCTAATTCACAGGCCAATCTATTAAAGGTAGATTTATCAAGTGGTTTGGTAAAAATCTCAGTAAGTTGTTGTTCACTAGGGATAAAAGGTAATTCAACTGTACCATTCATTACATATTCCCTAATGAAATGATACATTATATCAATGTGTTTAGTTCTGGAATGTTGCACAGGATTCTCTATCATCGCGATGGCATTTGTATTGTCAAAGAAGATAGGAATCTTGTTCAAGTTGAACCCATAGTCAAATAACTAATTCCTCATCCACAATATTTATGCATAGCAACTTTCAACAACAATGTAATCAGCTTCTGCAGTTGAAGTTGATACTAAGTATTGCTTCTTGCTAAACCATGATACAAGTTTGTTTCCTAGAAATTGACAGGTGCATGTTGTGCTTTTCCTGTCTATTTGCACCCCGCATAATCTGCATCTAAGTATCCTTTTAGATCAAAACTAGAGTCTCTGGGATACCAAATACCTAAATTTGTTGTACCCTTGAGATATCTAAAAATTCTTTTAATGGCCACTAGATGAGATTCTCTAGGATCAGACTGAAATCTAGCACACAAGCATGTAGAAAACATTATATTTGGCCTACTAGCAGTTAAATACAAAAGTGAGCCTACCATACCTCTATAACTTGAAATGTCCACCTTGACTTCCTTAGAATTCAATTCAAGTTTAGTGGCAGTGGTCATGGGAGTTTTTGTAAAAGAACATTCACTCAAGTCAAATTTCTTCAACAAATCATGAATATACTTACTTTGATTTATAAAAAATACCATTCTTAACTTGTTTGACTTCCAAACCAAGAAAGTAGGTAAGTTTTCCCATCATGCTCATTTCATATTAACTTTGCATTAATTTAGCAAACTTTTTGTAAAGTCCCACATCAGTTGAGCTAAATATAATATCATCCACATAGATTTAAACAAGAATAATTAACCCATTAACCTTTCTATGAAATAAATTTTTATCTACAGTACCTCTTGTGAAGTGACTCTCAATGAGAAATTGAGATAAGGTATCATACCAGGCTCTTGGTGCTTGTTTCAGACCATAGAGTGCTTTGAATAAATAGTAGACAAAGTCAGGAAAATTTGGATCTTCAAAACCAGGAGTTTGTTCCATATAGACTTCTTTTTCTAATTCTTCATTCAAGAATGCACTCTTCACATCCATCTGGTATTCTTTGAAATTTGCATGTGCTTCTTAGGCTAGAAAGATTCTGATTGCTTCCAATCTTGCAACTGGCGCAAAGGTCTCATCAAAATCAATTCCTTTCTCTTGTGAATAAACCTTTACAACAAGTCTTACCTTGTTTCTAGTCATAGTTTCCGTTTCTTCCATTTTGTTTCTGAACACCCATTTTGTACCAATTACTGATCTATCTTTTGGTTTGGACACCAGCTTCCATACTCTGTTTCTTTCAAATTGATTGAGTTCATCTTGCATAGCCAATACCCAAGGATCCTTGAGAGCATCTTCAACTCTTTTGGGTTCTTCTTGAGATAAGAAATTGTTATACAGACACTAATTTTGAGTGGCACTCCTTGTTTTGACACCATCATCTGCATTTCCAATAATCAACTCAAAAGGATGACTTCTGGTCCATTTCCTTTGAGGTGGTAAATTTGACCTTGATGAAGATGTTTCATTATCATTAGCATTGTTGTGATCATTGTGATGTGATTGAGAGATTGAGAAACCTCCCCTTGAGATGGACATCATACTTGAGGATTGTTGAGTAGAATTATTATCCATCGATGAATTATCAATTGATGTATTATCAGTCGATTGATGATCATCAACTGATAAGTTATTTGTCGGTTTATTGACATCAATTGATGGGGAATTTCTGGATACTTGATTTCTTGAGTTTTCCATATCATCATCACTATCTTCATCATAACCAGTTGATTCATTCTCAAAATGCAAAGAGTCATGGTATCCTTCATCATACAACCCTTGAATTTTCTTGTCATCAAAGACTACATGCATAGATTCTATAACAATGTGTAATATAAGATTGTAGACTCTGTAAGCCTTGGTTGTTATTCCATATCCAACAAATATTGCCTCATCAGCCTTGGCTTCAAATTTTCCTAAATGTTTTCCCTGATTTCTTAGGACAAAACATTTCCATCCAAAGACATGAAGGAAATTTACTGTTGGCTTCTTATTTTTTTCATCAATTGATATAGAGTTTTGCCTTGTAATTGATTGACCATGGAAATGTTAACAAGCAGTATTAATTGATTCTGCCCAGAAGTAAGTAGGAAGTTTTGCCTCTTCTAACATAGTTCTAGCAGCCTCAATTAAGGTTCTATTTTTCCTTTAAACAACTGCATTTTGTTGAGGAGTTCTTGGAGTAGAGAAGTGATGAGTGATACAACAGAATTCTGTCATTGTTGCATTCTTAAATTCAGTACCATTATCACTCCTTATCTTCTTAACCTTCCATTCAGTACTATTATCAACATTTTTCACATGATTGACAACAATTTTACTTGTCTCATCCTTGGAATGTAAGAAATATACCCATGTGTATCTTGTAAAATCATCTACTATTATTAAGGCATATTTCTTTTTGGCAATGGACATGATGTTGACAGGACCAAACAAATACATGTGCAATAACTCTAAAGGCTTATCAATTGATGATTCTGACTTCGACTTGAATGATGTCTTTCATTGTTTTCCTTTTTAATAGGTATCACACAAACCTTTCTTGGTAAACACCATCTGTGGAATGACTCTAACCAAATTCTTTCTAACCAAATGATTCACGGCTTTGAAATTTGAATAAGCTAGTTTCTTGTGCCAAATTCAACTTTCATCTGTGTTGGCTTTGCTTAGTAGACATGTCATTGAATTTGCCTTCACAGAATTGAAATCAACCACATAGACATTTCATTTTCATCCTTTAGTTAAGAGAATATCACCAGATTCTTTGTTGTCTATAATGCATGATCCATTTGAAAACCACACACCATTTCCATTATCACACAGTTGACTAATGCTCAACAAATTATGCTTCAATCCATCAACCAGTACTACAGGTTCAATGATAACATTTTCACTTGCAATAGAGCCATATCCCAAAGTAAAACATTTGTTGTTATCTTCAAAAATAACTCATGGGCCAACCTTTTCCACAAACGTTGTGAGCATGGACATATCTCCTATCATATGTCTAGAGCATCCACTATCTAGATACCACAGATTTTTCCTCTTGTTTCCTTGCACAATTAAAAATAATCAAGTTATTTTTGGTACCAAAGTTGTCTTGGGTCTTCTTTTATTAGTTGCAGCCTTAGCCTTGGTTGCCAACTTTGGCTCCTTTTGTTTAGGTGGATTTAAATCCACTTTAACTTTAGGAGATGCCATCTGGGGATCAAACACCTTGGAACTTATGACAGATTTTTCATGCATTTCATTATCAACTTTAGGCATGTTTCGTGGCATTCCAGGCATGTTCATATTTTCATATGCAAAGAATGGATTGTACATGTATGAAAATTGTGCATATGTCATGTGAGCATGTGGTGCAACTAAATTAGAAGACATGGAATTCATGAGCATATGATTGGCAAGCATGGCATTTGAGGTCATGGTATGTGCATTCAAATCATTTGTAAATATGGAATTCTTTTCTTTCTTGCAATGCATAGATAAATGACTTACACTACCACACTTAGCACAAACCTTTCTAAGTGCATACATATCAGGAGTGTAATTATTGTGCTTATTTATGCCTACCTTTCCATTCCTATTCTTTTTCTTTTTCTCAGACTTAGGATGATTGATTTCAACAGGTGCTATCTTTTCTAATTTAGTTTTAATTTCTTTTTAGATAAGCTACCAATGTTGATCTTTTCAACCTTAGTCTTAACTTGATTTATGAGATCCTTTTCCTTAACAAATTTTATAGGAGTGCTAAATTTGTTCTTCTTGTTAGCCATTGACGGTTTACCTGTCGATGGATAATTATTAGTTGATTCAATATCAATCGATTGATAATCCTTTTCGATCAATAGAGGATTAACAGTCGATTGATCCTTATCCATTGAGGTTGAAAGGCATATGACTAAGGCCTATTTATAATAATTAGATGACAACTCAACTCAATCTAGAAATAGTGGTAAATAATAAATATCTAATAGGAATCGAGACGGAAACAGTCAACTAGTCACGAAGAATCCAAAGAATCAAAAGTACTCAGTTGATCCTACTACTCACACTGAAGAAGTTCATTAATATGTTCAAGCGTCAGTGGAAAATAATCAAGTAGTAATTTCAAAAGAATTCATAAGATTTAAGAGATTTTAAGTGATTACTACACGAAGATTCCAGAAAAAAAAAGAACAGAAAAAGAAGACAGAAAAGCTAAGCAAAGACAGAAGGCCACTAATTCTAAATGTTAAAAGACATGAAGAATATTTATTTAAAGTATGACACAAATGAACCAGACAGTACATTTGTGTGTCAACTTTAATTAATAAATATTCAACATTAAGCCGAAGTGGTTCCATGACAGAAGACGAACTACAGAGTCAAAAGTCCTAATAGTATTTTAATTCTACAATTAAAATTAAGTTAATTATTTAATTAAATTAATTCAAGTCTGAATTTAATTTAATTCATAAATTATTTAATTAAATTAAGTAGAATTGATTTACTATAAAAGAAATGTTTCATATGACTTGCAATAAGTCATACCGAAGATCCTTGGAATGAGTCATACCGAAGGTTGTTGAATGAGTCATACCGAAGCCTGTTGGAATGAGTCATACCGAAGGCTGTTGAATGAGTCATACCGAAGGCTGTTGAATGAGTCATACCGAGCTACTCACAGTGAGTCATACCGAAGTCTGAAATGAGTCATACCGACCATTTTAAGTCATGCCCAGCCTTTTTATGAGTCATACAAGTGTTAATTTTAATTGAAAAAGGTCATATTGGGATAAGTCATGCTGGCTTTCCACCTCTATAAATATGAGGAGATTGCCTTCATTTTCTACGTCGTTCAAACATTCAAATTCTGAAACTTGTATGCATTGTAATATTCATAGATTTATGTGCTTAGTTTGGAATATAAATTGTTAAACCTGAACAAGTCATGTCAAAATCACTTTAGACAATTTATCAGATATAAACATTATTCACTATATTAATTCTGTAATACTTTTTCAAGTTAAAATTAAATATTCTATTTGAACAGTATTTCACCTATTAATATTTCAGGATTATAATTAACTTTTTATTCTTAATCCAAATTCGCGAATTATATTAGATATTGTATTCAACCCCCTTCTACAATATCAGGGACCAACAGAGGTGTTAACCAATGTCTTGCCTATTGATTTAGGGGATTCTCCTAAGGAATCTACACCCTGAACATCAATAATTTTCTTGGCAGTTTTAGCAGACCTATTCCATTTGTTAATGGTTTCAATTTCTTCAGCTAATTATTCTTTTAACAATTCTTCTCTTTTCAAACTGTTTACTAGTTCATTCCTAGCATCCTTACTTTCCTGCTTGAATCATTCTAAATAGATAAGTTCATTTTCAAGAAAATTGTTTCTCCCAGTTAAGGCATCAATAGTGTTCTTTAACTTGAGATTTTCTTTGTTTATGGATTTCAAAGTGACATGAAATTGTACAGTTCATTGGACATCTAATTTATTGCACTATTGCATTCATCTTTTGACAATTCAGAAAAGTTAGTAACTTTTACCTGATTTGATGATGAACTAGACTTTTCATCTTCATGATTGGCCATTAATGCTAGATTGATGAATTCTTCATAATCATTGTCCTCAGCAGCCCAGTCTTTCTACTTAGTTATAAAAGCCTTTTCTTTTTGTTTCAGAAGGTCAAAATACTTCTTCTTGTAGTCAATGCCATTATATGACTTTGCCTTCTTTTCTTTTTTTCGCTTCTGCATTCATTGGAGAAATGACCAGCCAATCCACAGTTAAAGGATTTGAATCTTGATCTGTCAACCAAATTTTTATTTTGGTTGTCATTTCTAAACTAGGATCCAGGCCTTTGAGCATTTTGATTCCTCTTGAATTTTAGCTTTGAAAATTTTCTTGACAAAAATGCAAGGTACTCATCAATCTCATCTAGATCATCCTGAGAGCATGCTTCTTCTTCTTCACACATACCCTTGCCTTTGGATGATCCTTCAATATCATCACCAATCATTATAGCAAATCCCTTTACTGAACCACTTTCATTATCTCCTTTCTTGTCTTCATTTCCCTTGACCATTAAAGCCACAGTCTTATCCTTTCTTTGACTCTTTTCAATCTCTTTATCCTATTGAATTTCCAACTCATATATCTTGAGAATACCATAAAGTTTCTCAAGAGTGTAGTCCTTGAAGTCATGAAATTGTCGAATAGAAATAGTCATAGGTTTCCATTCTTTTGGAAAAGACCTAAGAAATTTTAGATTTGTGTCTTCAGTTGCATACACCCTACAATATAGCTTTAATCCATTTAGCAACTTTTGGAATCTTCTATAGGTGTTATTGATGATTTATTCATTCTTGAAATGAAAAGATTCATACATTGAATCAGGAGTTGCATCTTGTTCTTCCTGACTTGCTCAGTTCCTTCACAAAGAGTCTGTAGAGTATCACATATCTCTTTTGATGAAGTGCAATTTATCACATTGTCAAACATATCTTTATCTAGGCCATTGAACAGGATAATCATGGCCTTTTTGTCTTTAACCACTTCTATTTCGTCCTCTTCTATAAACTCAGTAATGAGTTTTGGAACATGTTTGTCAAATGCAGGAGTTCCATTAGAGTTTATACCTGTGACCAGCGGAACATGAGGACTTTTTTCTATGCAGTTAACATAGGAAGGGTCAATAGAAATTAGATGCACGTGCATTTTAACTTTCCATGCAAAGTACTCATCTTTTTCCAGCACTGGAATCTTTACACATGAATCCTTTTGGCCTATACTTGATGTACTTGGATCTTAACTTTCTGTGTGTTGATAAAAGGCTCTGATACCAATTATTATTTCCCTTTAGTATGACAAGTTTGTAGAATGGGGGGTTGAATACAAACTTAAGAATTTTTGTCAAATTCATGCGGATATAAGTTTATTTAATTATAATGTTTGACAGTTTGAGGAATTGGTTAAAATGGAAGAATTAAAGATAAACAACTTGAAAACAAATCTTTTGAAATTATTAGTGGATTGGCTTTTTCACTAGTGTATATTTTTACTTTCAAATTATCCTTGGTCTAAGAACCAAGCTGCTTACAAATAAAAACTACTAAGCTAAGCACTACAAAATAATTTTCTTTTTCTAATGTGCTCTCTTGCTCTTATTTTTCTTACTTACTATAAAAATGAACTTCTAAACTATATATAGCAACTCATCTATACTTCTATTACCTATCGATTGATAAAATACATAAAGTACATTATATAATGTTTATATGGAAATGGAATGTAATTACTTTCACAATATTCATAGACCTTTGTCTTATTCTGGATAAGTCTTTATCTTGATCTTCTCCTTGAAGACTATGTTCCTTTGAAAGTCTTCAAAGTCCTGACAGAACTATCTTCCATTGATTTAGACTTTTGCAAAGATCCATTTCATTTGTATTTAACTATTTTGGGAAACTTTGATCAACTGATAACTATTATGAAGCTTATCAATTGAGTCTTTTTTGCTTATTCATCGATGGATAAGTTATCCATTGATCAATTGGTGTATCAATGGATATTTGAGCATCCATCGATTCCCTTATACATTGGTTATCTTTAATCCGTTGATTGCCTTGATGCTTTTATTCGTTGATGAAGATCCATTTATTTGACATTTTTTGACCTTTTATCAATCAATTAATCATCCATATCCATTGACTTCTTGATCACTTCATTTGATAGAATTCTGACTTAGAATATTTACACTTTGCCAGCCATTCTTTACATCCGTTGATGAGCTATCAATCGAAGCCAATACATATCATTATATCCATCGACATATTAAAATAAATTAATAATAAAAGGAATTCTAAATCAATGTTACACTCTATTTTATCAGTTGATTAACAACTTGAACCGATAAATAGTTTCCTAGTCAATGGATATTTATAGAACACATATCCATTGATTAGTTACAAAATTAATATCAAACTTACAATTCTAGGCAATTTATTATCATCATACAACATGATTCCCAACAAGCATCCTCTCAAAAAGATTACAATATTGAAAAGATCCCTCAACAAGGGGAATTAAACAAAGGTGGGGACGCTCAAGTCAACACCCTAATGACCTACATCAGGAGAAGCAAGAAACCAAGGTTTACACTTGGGGATGCATACATTGCAAAGCCACAGAAAACTGTGGTGGAACCCTCTGTTTCTCATTTTGATGAATCTCCAATAAATTAGAGATGCAACCCCATTCTCTCTCTATCCCAATTCCTTCTTCACCACAACCTCAAATTTCTTCAGAAAATGTCTTGATAGAAAATCAGGCATTTTCAAATTCTCCTTCTTTATTCATCAAGGAGAAGTCAACACTCTTTCTTGAGTCTCCTTCACAGGATTCTCAAGAAACCATCTCCCACACTATCTCAAACATTCTTTCAAATCTACACACTGGAATTCCTTCAACCTTATTTGTTTCATCATCATTAATTAATGTACTCTCATCAATTGATAATCGGTCATCGACTGATAAGCCATCAATTGATATTTAAAATCAATCGATGGGTATGCATCAATTGATGGATATGCCAAACACATCAACTACTGTAACTTTCACATCAAATGATACTCAATCAATTGATGTTGCACACACTCTTTTAGGATTGAGTGAGTTGAGTGAGAGGCATGCTTACTGCCTAGCAAAAGGAGATGGAGTGAGCGAGGACATTCCTACTTCTTCCAGGAATGATAGTGAATTACTTGAGGGCCCTACCCTAGTAGGTGCAACATGAATGAGTGAGGGAGAGGTGAGGTTCCAAGATGAAATCCTGATGAAAAATAGAGAGATGAGTGAGAGTGATAAGAAAATTCTTCAATATGCACATGAAATTGAGTTGGAACTCATGTCTGAGGGGGGAGGAATGCAAGAGATATGTGGAGTCCCTAATGTTGATGAAACTGGTGGTAGTGGAGTCAATAAGGAGGCCGAGGAGATGGGGAAGGTAGTTGGAGAAGATGAAGTAGATGCAGGAGAGTTAGATCCAAGCAACTTTGTGCACCCTGATCCAAGGTATCAAGGATTGGATACCTCAACCAACAAGGATGATGAGTCAATTCTAGGATTGGAGCATATTAAACAGAGAACAAGAAACTTAAAGGAGAGACTAGTTAATGTTGAAGATGTATGTCACTTGGCTCCTGGTGATATTGACAATGATAGTGATGAGGAGCCATGGATGAGCGCAACTGATGGAAGCTTAATAGATGTTGAAGAAGAATTACTCTCTCAATATAGAAGATCTATGATGGAGGTGGAGTTTGTAGATTCTACTCACAGGAGAATTGCAACTTGTTTGAGAGACCAATTAAGAGTTTAAAAGATGGCAGTGACTGGAGTCAGGCATGAATCAGCCTCGATCAATGATTTTATCTCATCTATCAAAGATGTGTTGAAGAGAAGGTTGGATGAAAAGTTGCCTCATGGCACTTTCCATCACATTCAACAGAGATTTCTCAAGGATGCAAAGGGCTTTACTGAATTGGAGAAGAAGGTCACTATAATTGAGTCTAAGATGGATGATATCATTAGAGGTCAGGCCCTTCATGCACAAATTTTACAGAAGTTTCTTGACAGAATGCCACCACCTCCCTCTTGTGATGATAACAAAAAGGGGAAGATCACTGATAAGAGAGATAAGGACAAGAATGCCAATAGTGGTGAAGCTGGAGCTGCTGGGAGTAACAGGTTGTTTACAGGAGCTAGTAGGAGTAATAGGGAGTCAAGAGAAACCATGAACAAGGGGAAAGCATCAACCAAGGATGATGTTGAAAAGAAAAGGAGCAATACACATCAATTTGATACTGAATTGGAAGCTAGAAGAATTTCTAGAGAAAAGGAGACCAAGGAGCTAATTGAAAGAGAAAGGAGAAGGTTTGAGCAATTGAAGCAAAGCACTAAGTTAATGACAAAGGCTACTCAAATAGGAAGCTTAGATAATTTCATTGCACAAACCAAGACTGTGAATGAGAATGCAACTGAAGCTGTTAATGAAGTAAATTTTCATGTAGAGAGATTTCTTCAACTAGAAGAAATGGAAAAGGGGGAAACCATTATGGTTGAAGAGAAAAAAAGTAGAGTAGGTTTTCAGGAAAGAAATTGCTACAAGGAGCCATTTCTTCAAGAATTGCAGAAGCGGCTAAGAGAAAAGGAGGACGCAGAAATAGAAATACAAATACAGTGGGAATGGAATCAAATAGATGCAACTGAGGACCAATCTTCAAAGCCAAAGAGGCATATTAAAATGGCAAAGAAAAAGACTGTCAAGCCCCAAGAAATGTCCAACAAGAACAATCTGCAATCAAGGAGATACAAGGAGATTAAAAAGAAATTATTCTTGAAGGATATGAAATGCAGGAAGTGCCAAAGATTAATGAAAAAGGGTTGATAGGTTGCAAAACTCATCCAGCAACTTCAAATCACAAGGCAACCTATCTAATGAGGCTGATTATGAAGCAAGGGTACAACATTTTGAAGACAATTTTGCCTCTACTCAATAAAAGACACAAGTTAAATATCATAGTTTCTCAAGAACTACAACATCAAATCACAAAGCTGAGAAGATTGCCTGCAGAAGCTGATCCTAACCCTCATTTGAAGCTTTGGGAGTCTCAAGTGAAGAGTGTGGTGCTAGAACCAGTCTATGCCATGATATTTACAGATATTGAAGGAAAGAAAAAGTACTTTGACATTTGTAAATATCTTGACAAAATTACATATCAAAAGATTATCTGTCTAATGAGGCAGCTTGGAGGCTCAGACAGGGATGAGCAGATTCTAAGAGGATCTTCCATGAGGCAACTGAAGGAGAATGTTGAGAAGAAAAAGAAGATAAAGAAGTGATTGAAGCCCTGGGAAAATTGAAGCAGCCTATAAAATTCATCAACTGGTACTTCTAAATTTAAGTGCTATTAAATTCTTGATTTTATATGAATGTAATTATTGTAGGGGTTTTGTTATCATCAAGTAAATTTATGCATGTTTTTCTCACAGACATAAATATGGTGAGTTTGTTAGGAATCAATGTAGCTTTGATGATAACATTAAACCTTAGAATCATAGAACTTTATTTTATTATAACTGATCAATTGATATGAAAATTATAAATATCAATTGATCAGTAAACCATTTATCAGTTGACATGTTTATGTGAATCAACTGATAATATAGATTGTATCACAGGTATACTTAGTCTATTTCAATTGATATGACTTTAGTCGATTGATAATTATCTCATCAATTGATATTAAAGTCGATTGATATTGGTCATCAATTGATGTGTAACTTAGACTGTCAAATTGTAATTATTTGAAGACAGAAAAATTGCACAAGTGAAGGATAATTAATTGATATGGAGGCATCAAAGGATAGAAGATCAATTGATACAAAGTCAAGTCAAAGATTGAAGACCATCAACTGATATGAATAATCATGATTGATATATCGATTGATAACATCTATCAATCGATAAGTCAACAGTTATTATCAATCGATGGATATCAAAATCAATCGAAGAAGAATACCAGTTGATGGATACAAGGAAGAATCAATTGATATGCTTAATAGTAAATTATCAATTGATAGGGACTCCACAACAAGACATAATGTCAGGAATCTTCATACTAAAGCATACCTATGGAAGACATTCTGGATTGACTGTGAAGACTCAGATTGAAGCTATCCTTCCCGCGATAAAGATATTTCTCAAAATAGAAATAAACCGAGAGGAATGATAGTTTAGTAACATTCCTAGAATAGTTAGTTTTGTTTTACTATTCTCGAGATTGTAAACACTCCTGTGTTATATAAACAAGAGTGGTAGCATTGTTAGAAATATCCAAGAGAGTTAGATTTATTTTCTGAATAAACTATTTAGCCTTAGAGCACTTTGTAAGAACAATTGATTTTATTTCTAACCTTGTAAATGCAGCTAGGTTTTCTTAACCTAGGTTATTTGAGAAAAAATACACACCGATGGAAAAACCAATCCATCAGTAATTTTAAAGATCTTATCTTTGTTAAAATATTCATTTTCATTTATCTTTGTTTATACTTAAAATATTCTTAAACTTGCCAGGAAAGTAAAAATCTTAAAGAGTTGTTATATTTGTATTCAACCCCCCTTCTACAAATATATTGACATTGTTCTAGGGAATAATAAGGAGCTTATTAAGGACAACGGCTAAACTCATTTTCAAGTTTTGTTGCATGAACTGGTCCTTAGGGAAGTTGGCTTGTCTCCCGTCTCAAGAAAGGGTATTCTTCTTTTTACTTGGCTCTCTTTTGTGGGTTGTTTGGGCTAATTTCACTCATTTTGTTTCTCCTTGTTTTATTGTAATTACTATGGCTATCAACGAGGCCCCATGCCCAATCGAGGAGATGCAGAAGATGAAATGGGCTCCCATTGCCCTTGATATTCGGGCTGGGCCCAAAATCTGGGCATTTCACCAATCCTCCATGGTAGAGGCCGAAGGGGATGAGGCCCGTGATGCTCAAAGGCGAAAGACGGTTGTTTGGAGGCCTGATTAGGACTTGAGGAAGCAGGATACCTTGGTGGGACGTTCAAAGCACGTCAATGATTGGTTTTTTCATGGGGTTCCCTCATTTGACTATAGAGACATAGTCATGGACAACGAGGTTGAAACCTTGGAGCTATTGGGTGCCCAGGCCATAGCCACTATAAGTAGTTCTTTCGTTTTTTAATTTTTAATGCATATACTTAAGCATTGTACTCAACATTTTCCTTGTTTCTTTTCAGTCTAACACTTACTTCTGATATCTGGTGCACCAATCCAAGTTATGGAAGACTGTGGTTGGAAACCATAGAAAGTAATTGCAGAAGGGTGAGGATAAAATCAAGGAGCTAGAGGCCAAGGATCGGGATTTGGGTGAGACACATGCTCAAATCCTGGAGCTCAAGAAGAAGAAGGAGGATATTATCGATGAGTATATAGACGGGGAGGTGTTCGCGGCCCTCATGGTGAAACACGATGATCAGATTTATCCAGAGTAGTTCTGTGAGGGATGGGATGATGCTTTGAAGGGTGTACTAGCTGGGCATCCTGGATTATTTCAAGTGGCCAATTTCTCGTGCCCTCGGGTTCATTTTCCCCCACCTGGATCCACTGAGACAACCGAGGGAGGTAATGAGGAGGATGTCAGGTATGACCGTATCCTGGACCATGAGGTAACTCATCCCCATGTTAAAAGGGAATCATCAAAGAACTCTTCCAGCTCTAGCTCTAGTTATAGCGAGGAGGAGATTGAGGAGTCACATGCCTCTTAGTTATGTTATTTATCTTTTCATGTTCTTGGCCCTTCATGGCTTTGTATCTCGTACTTTGAAATCGCAGTGTTCTTATTTATTTCCGAACTTGCTTTTTATCTTAGTATCTCCTTCGTGTTTTTATATTAAGTACTTAAGACTTTTTACTTATAAAAAGTTCGTGTTGTCTTCATTTTTCCTACCTTAGTATATTTTACACAATACACCACCCGAGCATAAAGGAAACAACCTTTCATTTTAACCAAAGTGCCAACCAGGCTATTCACAACATTTTTAGAAATGCCATAAGGCTAAAAAACTTCTTTATATTAATACTGCCTTCAAGGCTAAAAGTAGTCACAACCTTTACAAAATGGAAATCATATTTGGAGCGAAAGGCTTTTACATCCTAGTGGTTTCATTGAACCTTATTTCTACTTAGTTCCTAATAGGTATAAGAATTCATAGTTGAATTCTTCAAGTATAATAAACTTCAGGTTCGAAGTATGCCAAGTCCTTGGTATCTCAAAACCTTTAAGAGTTTCAATGACGTATGATCATCCTCCCTTGACTTGCGTTATTTTGTAGGGTCATTCCCAGTTAGGGGCCAACTTGCCTTTCAGTCCTAGTCTAGAAGCTTTAGCTTTTCTGAGGACTAAGTCTCCTTGTCTGAAGAATCTCTCATTAACCCTTAAGTTGCAGTAGAAAGATGATTTCTTTTATATTCAACAATTTTTGTATGAGCCTTATCCCTGACTTCATCAATCAATTCTAACGCAAGCTTCATTTTCTTCAGGATCAAAGGCTTTGATTTTTGGAGATACATGCAAGATCTCAATTGGAACTACTGCTTCGGCCCCATAAGCAAGGAAGAATGGAGTTGCATCAGTTGTTATCTTATACATGGTTCGATATGCCCAGAGTATAGGCAAAAGCTCATCCATCCAGGTGTTAGTAGAGCGTTCAATTCTTTTCTTGAGTCTGTCAAGGATGATTCGATTTGCTACCTCAGGTTTCCCGTTTACTTGAGGGTGTGCCACAGAAGTAAAGCATAACTGTCAGCACATCGAAAGCCTCCATGAGGTGTTTAATATGGTCAACCTTGTCCAAGCTTTTGACTAGCAAATCATCAACATTGACCTCCATGGTTTTCCCGATGAGATGTTTAAATATCTTATTAACCAACCTTTGATAGGTTACTCCTACATTTTTTAAGCCAAAGGCCATAACAAAGTAACAAAATACACCAAAATCAGTGATGAAGGATATCTTAGCAATGTCTTCCTTATGCATTTTGATCTGATTATATCCACTGAAGCCATCCCTGAAGCTTAACATCTCATGTCTCGTTGTTGTATCTATGAGTGCATTTATCCTCGGAAGGTGAAAGCAATCATTAGGGCACGCATTGTTTAGATCCGTGAAGTCTACACACATCCTCCACTTTTCGTTAGACTTCTTGACCATAACCGGGTTAGCTAGCCATTCAGGGAATTGAATTTCTTCAATGAAACCGGCCTCCAAGACCTTCTCCACCTCATGCTTTATTACTTCTTGCCTTTCTAGGGCTAATTTTCTCTTCTTTTGTTTCACTATTTTTCAGTTTGGATCAATGTTTAGCTTATGAGTAATGAGTTAGGGATCAATCCCTGGCATGTCAGCGGCTGTCTAAGCAAACAAGTCCCTATTTTCTTGCAAGAATTTTGTCAACTCACCTTTCATCGATTTTTCAATGAGGCCCCGATATATGTGACCTTGTCAGGTTCTCTCGGAACTAGGGGGATTGGAACCAATTCTTCAGCTGGCTTCCTCATTTTTTCCTCGTCTTCTCTTATATCCATGTCTTCTATGGGCAGTACTTGACCCCAACCTAATCGGGTCATAGGGCTACCACATAACAACTTCTTTCCATTCTCTGGTCTCCTCTTTCTTCTTCAACACCATTTCTATTGGGGAATTTAATCATCAGGTCATAGCTCGTGGCAATAGTGACTTTAGTGACCCTCTAGGCTGACCAAAATCATGTTAATGACTGACCCTCTAGGCTGAGGTTCTTATCCTGATAATCATTGTTTCTCTCATTATCGTCATGCCTATCACGGCTTCTATCTTTAGTGAACTTTGAAAGTTTTCATCTCCTGATAAGGAATTCAATCTTATCCTTCAATTGTCTACAATCATCCGTGTCATGTCTGGTATACTTGTGGAGCCAGTAAAACGCGTTCTTGTTTCATTTTTAGGTTCTGACCGTAGAGGTTTTGGCCATCGTAGTTCTCGATCTTTTTCGATCTCCATTAGGATTTAACTCTTTGGAGCATTCAATCTTGCATACTCATTGAACCTTGGTCCCAAGTTATTCTTTTTAGGAGGGGATTTAGAATCCTTATCCATTTTAGAATACTTATCCCAAGCATCATATTCTTGATCGCCCTTTCTCTTCTTGTTATTATTCCCATTCATGGCCACTGATATGGTGGTTTTCTTCGTACTCTCATCTGCTTTGATATACTTTCTTGCTCTATCTTGAAGGATGAGCATGTTCTTAGGAGTATGCTTGGCCAGTAACCTTTTGAAGTAAGGATCAGTCATTCCTTGCTATAAGGCTATCATAGCCACTTTCTCATCCAAATCAGGGACCTTCAGGTCTTCCTTAGTAAAATGATTTAAGTAGTCCATCAGGGATTCATTCTTTCCTTGCTCCAAATTCATGAGTGAGGCGAAGCTTTTTCATGCACTCTTCCACTTATGAATTGACTTATAAAGGCCTTGTTGAGTTCCTTGAAGGACTAAATAGACTTGGGAGGTAGTCGGCTATACCAGCATTGAGCCATGCCCCCCAGGGTTTGTGGAAAAGCTCTGCACTTGACAACATCATTGATAGGTTGTAATAACAAAGCATTCGAGAAAATTCTTACGTGGTTAGCAGGGTCCCCTGTTCCATCATAGGCCTTAATGGTAGGCATCTTAAACTTTCTTGAGATATGAGCATTAATGATTATTTTGGTGAAGGGGGTGTTGGATCGTCGGGATTTCCAAGTGGTAGCAATTTAGTGGGGTCGGCCTTAGGAGCTTCCATCCTCCTCTCTCGAGGGGTTCCATCTAGCTCTATGACATTGGGGGCTTCATTCCTCGGGACTGTCCTTATTTCTTGGAGTTCCAAGGTTTTGTTCAATTCCTTAAGTTCAGCTTCGTATGAAGAGATTTTTCCTTCGAAGGCCTTACGGGACTGAGAATGGGAACGTCTTTCCCCGATGGGTTCCTTCACATGCCTCCTTCTTCTTGGATTGACATCAGTGCCTTTAGAGCTTTCGTCATCAGTCGAATATGGTCTTGAGACATCACGGACTCCTTCTCTACGCCCACAGTTTTGTGGGGGTTCCAACCCTCTAATGTATGGAGGGAGATATATTTAGGAGAGTCAAAGCCTAAGATGGGCAATAGTGCTACTAGGGATAACAACGGTAGAATTTTGGGCTTGATGAGGAGCAATAGCGATGAAAGTAGTTCGAGTGGCGGGGCCTTGTATTCCAGCGGGAATAGTTGTGGTAGCGGGGACTTCGGTGGTTTGAGTTCCCTCGGGAGGGACCATAATAGTTTGGTCTCCGGTAGTAGGGACGATTTCTCCATTAGTTCTTTGTGTTCTTGCCATGGTTGATGTTGTCTTCCCACAGACGGAGTCAAATGTTATGGATAAAAAACTAGGATGTATTAATTGCTAGATGTATCGGAGCTTATCAAGTTTTAATGGCTAGTCTCACTACCGGAACTATTTCAGTTGTAGCAAGATGTCTACGTATCTCAAGCGTATTGAGAATCAAATAAGGACGTAGTTCTAAGAATGAAGGGTTAGGCCCTTTGTATAGACATTAAGAATCTAAGTATAAGAATCTTGGTGGGGAAGCCACCTCCTTAGTGGTTGTTTCCATGTAGAATCATGTTTCCTTGTAGAATTATGTTTCCTTATAGGGGTTAGTGTGTAGGAACCTTCCTTTCAGTAGTTGCCAATTAGTAGGAGATATCAACGAGGTTGATTAATAGCTTTATTTATTAATTTCGTAATTAATAAATAATCAATGTTCTTGGGCCCTATTAGGTCTCTATTAGAATGTCTTAAGTAACATGGTTCAGCCCATATTTAACAACTATGGGCTTCTTCAATTGGATCCACATCATGGGCAATCACTACCTTTAGTGCCACATTTAATTAGCTCAATTAATTTGGCATTAACTGTGTTTTTAGGGTTATTTTATATCTCTATCAATGTCAAAATGACTACCAAAGTAAATAATTTAAAGTAAGTTCATTGGATAGAAATCCTAGAAGAAGTTGTTAATAATAGTATGTGATTGCACAAAAACAAAATGAAGCATCACTGACAAGCCTATTAAAGTTTCTTGATAGCATTTAATTTTAATTCTTCACAAGACATCAAATTAAGTATTAAGGGTTCTTCCAAAAATCTTGAGCTGCTCAGTCACGTTAATGTTCGATATCTAATGCAAACTTATATATTATTGTGGTTTGGAATTAACATATTCCTAACTAAATTTAAAGAAAATTCAAACACATCTAATATACTTTAAAATCTTTTAATTAATAAAAGTTAAACTACACTTTTATTTGAGTTTGGCTATTAAAGAATTCATCAAGCAGGGACACTTGAGTTTAACGACAAAACAGGGACATTCTGAAGCAATTCTTCGTTCTTTAATGCCTTTGGTAATAGTTTGGTCTTTCTGCATCAGGATGATTTTGAAAACCAAGATCAAGAATTGAAGGACACATAGTATCATCCAGCAACCAAAACTTCCTATACAGAAACTCATGAGCATCTTGCATTATTATTATTATAATATAAATTAACTGTTGGTGTTGTCGATAACTGGTTTCCTCCAACCTGATTTTGTTATTTCTCTTAGTACAAGTTTGTAGAAGAGAGGTTGAATACAAATTCTACAAACTTAAGAATTATGAGAAATTCTTATTGATTTATGTTTATATTCAAGAGTGTTTAAGTGTTTGAGATATTAAAACTATGAAAGAGGTTCAAAAGAAATTAAACTAACTATTTGAAAACAAATTTTTTAAAATTACTAGTGAATTGGTTTTTCATTAGTGAATATTTTGCTTTCAAATAACATTGGTCTTAAAACCAAGCTACTTACAAAATGTAAATAGAACAAAGAAAAGCACTACAAATATTTCATATATCTTACTATGCTTTTCTTGAGTTCTTGTTCTACAACTTCTACACATTGCTACAATGAACTCCTAAACTATATATATATCAGTCCATTTCCTACTTCTATTTTCTATCGAATGATAAATGTATAAAATAAATTTTACAATGTTTACATTAAAATAGAATGTAACTACTTTCACAGTCTTTGTTGGACTTTGTCTTATTCTGGAAAAGTCTTTGTCTTGATCTTCTCCTTGAAGATTGTGTTCCTTTGAAAGTCTTTACAGTCCTGACAAGACTGTCTTCCATTGATTCAGACTCCTACAAAGATTTTATTCCATTTGTCTTTAACTATTTTGGAAAACCTTGATCAACTGATAATTGTTGTGAAGCTTATCAATCGATGGATAGATTATCCATTGATCAATTGATGTATCAATGGATATTTGAATATCCATTGATCCCTTATCCATCGATTGTACTTTCATCCGTTGATTGTCTTGATGTATTCATCTGTTGATGGTGATCTATTGATTTGACTTTAGTTGACTTTCATACATTGAACAGTATCTATATCCATTGACTTCTTTATCAGTTGATCACTTCATTTATGAGAATTCTGACTTAGAATATTTATACTTTGTCAGCCATTCTTCATAACTGGCGAAGAGCTATCAATCGAAGCCAATAAATATCAGTTGACTAGTAAATTACATCCATCGAAATATTACAATCAATTGATAAGAAAAGAACTCTGAATCAACTGTTATAATCCAATTTATCAGTTGATTAACAACAATTTCAACTGATAAATGGTTCCTTAGTCAATGGATATTTATAGGTCATATATCCATCGACTAGTTACAAGATTAAGATCAAATTTATAATTTTAAGCAATTTGTTATTATCATACTACATGATTCCTAACAGGTTTCAACAGTAAGACACACAGACCACATAAATACATACATCGAAAAAACAGACCCACTGCATCCACAGGTTTTGTGACCATTCGTTGGGTTCATGTAATATATTTCATCATAAACCAAAACACATAGCGGAGAATGACAAGGTATAAAATTTTAAACTGCGCATGTATATTTCTTATTATTACCTCACCTTTACATTTAATTGACTGCATTAAAATCTATTCTAAAACAGAATGCCAACCCAAACATTATTCCTGCGGTGCTTAATAACATATTGGGAAAGAGATGTGTGTTTACTGTAGTCCTTACAAGCAAGAATACTGAAGAGAAATTTGAAGATTATTCTGTGACTGAAGTAGAAGAAATTACAGGAAAAGAGACCCTCGCTGGCACATCTAAAATTATTATTCCGGGTGAGAAATCCAAACAGGACAATAAAGTTACATCTAAGCGAAAGGTTCCTACAGAAAAAGACATTTCAACAGGTACATTGGCAACATTGAACGAACCATGTAATGTCTCTCGGGACTAGAATCATCTAGCAGCAGCACTACCGACATTGGCAATATGGATGTGATTGTACTTCCAACTTCTGATGTGACCAAGAAAAGTGGAAATCAGTACCGTATCGAGCGTCAAAAATAAGTATTATTAGGACATTTACGTCAGTTTAGTTATTATCAATTTTAATTAGTCGTAGTTCAACTAAATCTCAGGAATAGCTGCTACATTACCAGACAATGCTATTGCAAACATGTTGCTACTACTTNTCAACTAAATCTCAGGAATAGTTGCTACATTGCCAGACAATGCTATTGCAAACATGTTGCTGCTACTATAACTATTTGTCTAAGCTTATTTCTGTAATATAAGCTAAGTTTTGTTTCAATGTCGTAATCTTTGCTCTACAATGCCTAAATTGTCTCTTTCATGCTTGAGATTCTAGACCAGCTGCCTTTGAATTCAGAAGTGAGCTGCTAATTGCGTTAAGGTTTTGCACACAAAAAATAGACTACTGCAATATCTGATATTAGATGGAACAGATAGACTATTGTAATATCTGATATTCAATGGAACCCCTCCGTATCGCTAACCAGTTAAGCAGCAGAAATTAACCATATGATATCTTCTGATGTTTCTGACAAAAAACCAGGCCTTTTCTTTATCTTAACCGCTTCTCCTTGAAGAAAAGAAAAATCCTAAGGTCCCTTTAAAGTGTCAATCTATTTTGAAGGTTTAATATCCTGGAACAAGAATCTTGGTATGGAAGGAATGCCTTAGAATATAAGCTTGAAACCGACACATAAGCTCTAAAAATAGATATATGATATGGTACACAGTTGATCACTGAAAAAATAGGGATTATAAGTACAGGTTAATCTCAGCAATCTTAACTGTACCAGCTGATGCTGCTAAACAGAGAGCTGTGTTATAGTTTCTGTTTTGAAGTCCCAAGTCGTCAGGTTCCATTAAATTCACCAGCTTCTCCACAAAGTGAGCGTGTTTTGTTGGCGAACCAATCTGAAGAGCAGTTTCATTATTCATAGTACACAGAATAGCAAACCACAGCTTCTAAGTTTGATGCTTTAACATATAAATCAATTTGTGTTGAAATTTTTTGAATTCTTTAACTAAGTATAATATCCTTGCATGATCACATTGTTTCTTCCTCAATCCTCATTGCATTCTTCATTATGTCAACAGTCGCATATGACAGCAGATAGGCATACAATTTTCTACTTATACAATTTTCTACTTAGCTGCTGTGAACACGACCTTAGTTCATGTTGATATTGTTAAGCCATATAGTATCTGCTTCACCTCCGTGTTCATGGACATACAATTTTCTACTTAACTTATTTTTGTATATTCAACATAATAATCCCATGTGAAACACATTGTGTTTTCTACAAGTATTTGTTACAAAAGATGCAATTTTTAGTTGGACTATACAAAATAATATCTAAAAAATTAGTTAGAATTATATTATTTTTGTACACTCAAAATAATAATCCCATGCGAAAGACATTTGATCTCGTGCTTCGCACGGGTCATAAGCTAGTTTATATATTATTTCAAATCGCTTGAATAATCAACAAATAAACAATCACTTTCGATGACCCCCTATGAACAATCACTTTCAATGAACCCCTACTTAGATGGTTGCTGCTTAATCCAACCCAGGGCTCCTTCACCCTAATAACTTCTGCAATTTCTGGTTGAATATCCCAAGCCTTACAAACTCGCTTTACAAATTGATTGTGCTTCCACCAAATGTCCTATATCACCTTGTTTCAACAAACAACGCAACATCAGTATTCACCTTGAGCGTCTTTACCATCGACTTCGTCCATTTATTAAGACCATCTCATGCTATAAGAGAATCCATTGAGACATAATTGACGTCGACTAGTACATTATTATTCAAAGAATGTATTTGTCCAAAATTATTTGTCGTACTTCCAAGTCAATTATTACGAGCTTCCCATATAACCCAACACATCATGACTTAACTCAGTTGTTTTTACCTTAATATGCTTTTGAAATATTCTATTTAATCGATTCCCAAATTCAATTCTCTGTTATTCCATTGTTATCGATCCTTATGTTCCTTCATACACTCTGAACAAACTCATACTAAATTATCAAATTATTTCAGGTGATCAATTACACCGTAAAATATAATTCTCCGATCTCAAACATACTTAATCTGTAGTTGATCTTTAACCAGTAAATATCTTGACACCGCTCTTCAAATCATACTCCATTTTCCTATTTGATTCTTAACATTTTCTATATTATATGTGTTATTTTTTTAAATATATTAAGAATTAAACGGGAGTATTTTTCATTTTTGGAAGCATCCTCGTTCCTCAATTTCCAAAATTTATTCCACATTTTTTTATTAAGATCTGTATACTGATTATTTTTTTACTCATTGAATATTTTTGTAAGCACTTTAATAGTATACAAACCGGATTCTTTTTCTTTCCCGTGACCATGAATCTTCAGATGCATACCTCGCTTGATTTGTGTTATTTAGTTATTAGGTATGTGTTTTGTTCATTCCAAACTCATACATGGTGTTTGGTTTAAAATTTTAAAATTTAAAACTCATACATCAAACCCACAACATATAAGTTTTTGATATTTAAGGAGAGGTGGGTATGAGCCATGTACAGGGAATCAAACTAAAAATTATTATTATTATCTTTATTTATAAAATTACATATTAATTCTTGAAAAAAAAATTATAATGATATTATTTAATGTTCGAGAAATAATAATGATTTATTTTTCATATTAACTATTTATATTATTTTATTCATTAAAAAGATATATTAAATTAATAAATTCATTCTATCATTCAACCAAATACATGATATTAAGAATGATACTTCATACTCATACCACATTAACCCAATTTCTGATTTCAACTCCATACCACCCGTGAACCAAATGTGTGATGTGGTTAGCAACCGATTGTCTTTTGTTTTGTGGGCTTGAATTTATAATATATTCAATAATATAATCCAATTATTTTTTCTAAAATTTAGAAAAATTGATAATTTAATATGATATTAAAATTCTGATTGTAACTGTAACATCCGTATTTTTTTAGAATATATTTTGATATATTATTTAATATTAGGAATAATTTTAGTATGTCGTTATTGATTTATTAGTTATATTTATTTTTTTATAGGATATTATTAGTCAACAAAAGAGAAAAGAAGAATAGATAAAAAAGAATAGAAAGGAAAAGGAAAAGGAGATAGTGTTTAGAAAAACAAGAGATATGTAAAAAAAGTTGGGCAGTCATGGAGAAGTGAAGAGAGAGAGAGAGAAGAATAACAAAGCCTAATTGAAGGCAATTGATTTTGGAGTTGCAAGGGTTCGTATGGTTGAGAAATCTGGATATCGTGAGAAAATAGTGATAATCATGAAGGTTTAAGGTACAGATATCTTTTCTTTGTCTTTGTCTTCGTATTCGTATCATTACTCAAATTCGTATTGTTGCTTCAAAATCGTATGTATATTATGTAACAATTATATCCATTCTGAATTATTATAAAATCCGTATCTCATTCGTTCTTTATCTGATTGTTGTGATTTTATACTATTAAGAAAAGTATTTTAATTATCTACAACTTTCATTCTTTACGTTTGCTAAAATTTGGTTCGTAATTATGTTAAAATCTATCGTTTGTATAACCTGGTTGTTTATTGGAATTGTTCTGTTGTAACTTCAGAAATTCATAGTAAATTGAATATTTGTTCAATATTCATGTGTAATATCATTCTGAAATGGTCGTTTCGAGCTCTTCTTTCTTTGTTTATATTCCGCTGTCAAATTTTATGATCTTGAGTTCTTAAATCTCAAATTACTATTGTGATTAGGTACTGATTCTGTTCAACCAACCCATAATTGTTTAATTTCTGAATTCATTACTTCTCCATTTTTGATCAATTTATAATTCTGGAAAGATCTTTGAATCTACAAGTTTTGTATTTTGTTCTTTTTTATTTGAGTTCATCTTTATATAGTAAATTATCAATTTTCCGGACAGGTCATGTCTGATTGTATTTGTAAAAGTCTGTGATATTTGGTGTGTGTGCTATTTTGAATAAAATATTTTCATGTTATTTGTGATATTATTTTGATTTAAGGGATATTTTAAGAATCCGTCATGAGTGGATTAATCTCATGATTTGACACCTCTTATGCGGTGTATTTAAATAGTATGAGCGTGTCACCAGAGTTAAGGGACACGTATAGTCATGACTACTTTGTATGTGTGTTTTGGTCATTTGGGTACTGATGTGGGTAAAAATAGCCCTGAGAAAATAATAAATATAACATTTATTATTTCATTTACTAGACCTGGAATGGTCCAAAGGCTTGGCCCCTTAAAACGAACTAGGAAAATAAATTCAAGGATCAACTGGATTTATAATTCAAGGATCAACTGGATTTGTAAATCCAGCCCACAAGCTCTGTTGAAGCCATAGGCCCAGTAAACTTCTATTATTAATTAATTTCTTAATTAATGAATAAAGGCTCGATAAAGGCCCAAAAAGCCTGGTGAAGGCCCTAATCCTAGAAGGATCTAGAAACCCAAATGTGGGAGGAGTCCAACGAGGACTCTCATTCCTATGAGGTTTAGACAATCTTGTCACTAGGAGAATTTGCCACCAAGTCTCCTACTTCTAATCTAATTCCAAGGCCCTCATGCACCTATATAAAGGGCTTAACCCCTCAATATTAGAACTACGTCCTGACTTGATTCTCACACCCATTGAGATACGTAAGCAGTTAACGAGAACATGAGTTAGTCACGAAACGTTAGTGCAGCCATTAAAGCTCGAAGCTCTCTCACACCTTAGTATTAATTGCGAATTAAATACATCTCATTTTTAATCCATAACAGGTAGTATTGTACTTAGTGTCTTGCAAGCCCCTGTAAGATTTTGGGTAGCATTTGCTATGTGCTATGCAAGTCCCTATAAGTTTTTATGACTACATATTTCTAAATGACCAAAAATGTGGGACTTCCTGTAAGTGTAAGATTATTTTCCATATCAGTAAGTAAGTTCACTTTTTATCTATTTAATATTATTATCAATAAGTGGTAAGAGTTTGTGTGAGTAAGTTTTCTTTGATTTTAAGTACGTATGTTTGTATTTTAAGTTAAGTATTTATAGTATTCTATCTCATTCTATTTTCTTTATCATCACTCATCATTTTGATATTCAGTTTGAATTATATATTGTCATCATCTAATCTTTGTTCACCTTGTCTATTGTTTTATATATCCGTATATGAGTTTTTCGCTCACTGTCGGTCTATATTTCTTGATTTCCCCCAACAGATATTCATTATTAGGTGGAATACCTTTTGGGAAGAGTGCGTGTTGCTGATTTTGAGGATTTGTAATATTTATATTTAGATTTGAATTTACAGTTGAGTTGTATTTTTTTTATTTTTAGATCGTAAGTTGTTGGATATTGAGATGTTGTAATGATTCATTGGATTTTTGGAGAATTTTATTTAAGTGAATAAGTTCTGGATTTTAAAGTAAGAAATTTCAAGTTCAAGTTCCTCTAACTCCTCAATATTCTCATTTATTTAAATATCGATATTGTATTATGATTATTCAAAAAAGAACGAAATCTTCATTTAATAATAAAAATTTTGGATCGGATTATACTTAAAATAAAATAAAAAAGACGGTCATTTAATGATTCTTTGATCCAAATGAAACTTTAGTGAAGAAAGAATATTGAATTATATGATTCAAATAGAATTTTATTTTCCTTGTAAGTCGAACATGGACTACTGAATATATGCAAGAAAGTGACACCCCATCTTCCGTTATCTATGAAATTATATTGTTATCCTAGAAAAAGCATAATCCTTTTCTTTTTTAGCCTATTAACTAATTTGTTGAGGATTTTTTTTATGAGAATGGGAGATTTTTATACTTTTCTCGAGCAGTTGAGTAGTAATAATATTATATTCTATATATAATACGAGTAAGATGGATCGTATCCAAATACTATCAAAAGATCAAATATCGATCCTCAATAATTACATAATATTATATACTAATTATTTATAAATTTTATTTATTATTGAGATTTCTCACAAATATAATTTTTCTTACCTCACTTTAGATTATAACTCAAATTCTAACATATAAATTTGAACTTAAAAAACTATTTTGGAGTTAAATTTAAAAAAAATCGTAATTATTTTGGAGTTTGGGCCATATTTTGTGTTTGAGAAATCAGAATTAGATGATTTTACGGCTCATGCGAAATTTATAAAATTATCTTTAATTCTAAGGTGGTCCAACATCCAAAATCCAACGGTAGTGGCCCATAATCTAGACAGAAAAGACAGTTACAAATATTTATCAAAAATTTCTATTTCATTTACGAATTATAATTAATTTAAAATATTAAAATACTTTTATATTAAATTTATATAGAGACATGTCATATATCATATATTATTATGTATTATTATTATATTAGAATAGAGATAGTATAAGGGATTTACATACAGAGATTGAGGGATGTCGTAATTTTTCCTTATAAGACGGAGGATTAAAGTTTTTTTTATCCAAATTTTTTCTATAAAAATATTTAATATATTACATAAGATATTAGGATAACTTCATACGGAGTGCTGTTTAAAAAAAATTCATACGGAGAACCAATTACACTTATAGGAGAAATTGTTATATTGAGAACTAAAAATCTTATTAATTTATTGGTTTGGATCAAATTGAAGAAATTAGGTTTTTTTTTTAAATAATTATATGAGTTCCCTGCTAAGAATTCAATCTTAGTATAAGATATTAAATATACATTCTATTTTGTTACTATATTATATATAATACTATATAAAAACATGTTATCAAATATTTTAAATCATGCTATTTGATAAATAAATTAAAATTAAAATTAAAATTAAATAATATTAAATAATAATATTAATACACTTTTTAAATCTAATCAATTTATATGTGGGAATATTATATTGAATTAATTTTTAATAACTGAGGACTATTGTTAACTATTTTTATAATTAAAAGTCATTTATAAAACTAAAAAAATGTTATTACACATGTTGAATTATTATAACACATAATAAGTATTAATATAGAGTAATATGTTTGGTTTAATAAAAAAATCTGTCATATATTAGTATGAAAAAGTGGGATGTAAAAATTATTATGACGATAATTATTATGTATCGTTTTATTTATTAATATTAACTTAAAGTTTAAATCTCATTAGTAATATAGTAACATCTATTATTTATTGAAACCCTTTTGATTTTGATGTTCACAATGTTAGCAAGCTGGAAGACTTGATTTAATGTGTTATAACATGTTGGTACTAATTTTGTATTGCAGGACTTAGCTTACTGATATATGTTATCAGTATATGATCTTAGCAAGCTAACAGCATGGAAATAGAGTATCTCAGCACGCTGGCACCGGGAACATTTTTGTGCAGATTAATTTCTGGAGTTCAAGTTTAACAAGATTCATTAAGATATTAATTTGTTCGAACTTATCTAATATAAATATATGTATATATTTTATTAGAGCTCGGGATATTATTTAAAACCTATTTTATCCATGCAAAACTTTTTTCCTATTTTATAGGGATTTGTTACTTATCTTAAAAGTTTATCTCTTTAACAAATCCTAATCTTATTTCAAACTTATATTGAGGTTTAAACTTTCAACATTTTATCTTGTTATCCTCAATACTCGTATATTTGAATAGCTTATCTAAATTATCCAAAACTGATTTGAACGTTATATTGTTACAAGAACGTTGCAAATAGTTAGGATATTTTGAATATAGCTTATTCGTATATATATGAGTGTGTATACTGTTTTCTAAAGAACGAAGTGAAGAAACTAAGTAAAGAACACTAATCTAGACACACAGTTTTCAACTCAAAGCTTTTATATATATATATATATATATATATATATATATATATATATATGAGCTCTACTATTATATATCTTATATCTATACGTGAAGAGTTCTTAGTTTGAGTTGTAATTTGATTTACTTTTATTCGTTTGGTTGTAATCAAGTTGTGGCTGGATTGCTAGGCTTGTGAAACATGGTTCAAGGGAACTAGAAGCTAGAGAAGGCTGTACTAGGGTAGTATAGTGCTTAGAGAGCATATTAGTTCAGTGGAACAAGAGTTTCAGCAAGCTAGGATCGGCTGCAAGGGATGAAGGGTGGAATATTATTGTAATTTGTAATCGTGGTTTGATTTGATTAATAATATTCTCTCTTACTAGTTGGTAGGGGACCAGGACGTAGACCATAGGGGATTAGGGGTCGAACCTGGCTAAAAGATCTGGTGTTATTTACTTTTTCTGTATTGCATTGCATATAGCAGCTAGCTGACAGTGTCTATTAATCTAACTTAGCTAGCTGATAGGTTAATCAACTCGGTAAAATTAAAATCGGTCATTGTTAGTCATAACACCTATTCACCCCCCCTCTAGGTGTGCATTATCATTTGGTATCATAACAGGCTATACTAATATCTTCTGTAACAGGAAAGTATAGAATAGATAGCTGACAAATATCCAATGGGAAATTCAGGCTCGAAGACACCTCTTCTACTTGGCACAGAAAAATACAACTGGTAGAAAGGTAGAATGAAGCAGCACCTGCCCAGAGAACCCATGGAATGGAGAGTTACAGAAAAAGGTCCTTTCAAGTTTCTCACTATAGATGGTAAAGAAAAGGATATAGATGAACTCACTGCTGATGAGCTGATCAAGCTTGCTTACAACAACCGAGCTATCAACACTATCATGACTAGTTTATGTCCTGAAGAGAGTAACAAAGTTTTTTCATGTACTTCTGCAAAGGAGATGTGGGACACTCTTGAATTGTGTCATGAAGGTTCGAAAGCTTTAAAGAAGGTTACACTCAGCAAGTTGATGAACGAGTATGGTAATTTCAAGCTCAATAAAGATGAATCTATTAAGGATGCTCAAGATAGGTTCCAAGTCACTTTGAATGGTCTCACTTTACTTGGCAAGAAAATTCCACAAGAAGAGATCAACATGAAAATCATTAGTGATGTTCTGTGGATCTATGACCCAAAGGTCGCTGCCTTGGAATCTTCTCCAATAATTGATATAATGGACACTCTAAGTGTTTTTACTGAATTGAAGCAGTTTGAAGGCAAGATAAATGCTAGCCATACAAATTTTACTTCTGATCTCACATCAAAGATGAAGAATTTGGCACTTCATGGTGATGATAGCAAGCTAGAATCTGATGATGAATCAGATGAGGAAATAGGTCTCATGTCCAGAAAAATCAGAAAGATGATCGAACAGAAAAATAAGATGAAGAGAGAAAGGAGGAGTTCGGGCTTCTCTAAAACCAAGAAGTTCTCCAAAGATTCTAAAGGAGATTCAACATATTTTGAATGTAGCAAACCTGACCATTTCAAGAAGGACTGTTACAAGCTAAAAGGGAAGCAGCAAGCTGGATACAAAGACAAGAAGAAATCTAAAGCTTTGCTAACCTGGAGTGATGATGAAGAAGACATCTCACCAAGTGACAGTGACAACAATGATGATATGGTTAACCTTGTACAAGTTGGAATGGAGGATGATATTGTTCAAGGCTTAACTGAGGAGATCATTGCCAAAAGTGATTANATTGTTCGAGGCTTAACTGAGGAGATCATTGCTGAAAGTGATTCTGATGATGATAAAAGTGAGGTAAACTCATTCAGATTTGATATTTCTTCTGATAATATTATTCTAGATGAACTAACCATGCAGGATCAAGATAGTATTCCATTAGAGGAATATATTTCAGTAAGGACAGAAAACAACAAGCTGTCAGAGAAGAATGCTTACCTTAGACAGATAGTTCAAGATTTGATGGCAAAGGTGGAATCATTAATTGAAAACAAGGAACTTGTTCAAGCTATAAATGAAGTCAAAATCAAAAAGCTTGAATCAAAAATTGAAGATCTAGAAGTTTTCAACAAGATTCTGTTGAAAAGAAATAATGTTCTAGATGATGAGATTTCTAATTTAAAGGCTGATATAGAGGCAAGAGATGTATGTCTTGAAATATTCAAACTCAGAGAATCTGCCAAGAAAGAATCATCTCAGCCTGCTGAAACTACATTTTAGCCTGCTGAAACATCATCTCAGCGTGCTGATAGAACATCTCAGCATGCTGCCANCTGCCACTTCATCAAAGCAAGCAGAAAGAATTATTTCCTTGGAGAATGAAGTCATTAAGCTTAGAAAAGGCATGGGTACTTTTGTTCAAGGAGAAGAAGGTCTCAAATCAATGATGAAAAGCATCAAGGTACCTTTGGACAAGGAAGGAGTTGGTTTGAACTTCAACAAGAGGGCTACTGCACTAAAGTATGAAGGCCGACAAGGAAAGCCATACAAATATGTTATGCCCTGGACAAGCTGCAAGAAATGTGGTGGTAAAGGTCATCTAGCTCAAAATTACAGATCTCAGTAAGCTACCAGAATTTATCAGAAAGAAGCTGGCAGGAAGCCAGCTTACTGGAACAAACAGACAGCTAGCCAAAATGGTTCTGGCAGGAAACAAAGAACACATAATTCCTCTCCCAAAGTGTTTCAAATGTGGATCAAGAAATCTGAATTAAATGTTCTTTATATACTTGCTACTAACCAATCAGGACCCAAACCAATATGGGTACCAAAAGGTTAAGTGTTGTTTTTATTTATTTTGTAGATAGGTCTTGCTACTAAGATCAAATTGAAATCATGGATCATTGATAGTGGATGTACAAGACATATGTGTGGAGATAAAGCTTAATTTATTAATCTCAAATTCAAGAAAGGTAGAGGTGTCACAATTGGTGATAGTAAGACTCTTCTTATTCTAGGTATAGGTAAAGTAGGTTATGACACAACTTTTATTGATAATGTTTGTTATGTTAAAGGCTTAAAATATAATTTGCTTAGTGTAAGTCAGTTGCATGATGATGGTCATTCAGTTGTTTTTGATAAAGATAAATGTGTTATTACTGTTGCTACTAACCAGATTCCTCTAGTTGCTAGAAGGGAAGGAAATGTGTATGTTTTAGACTTTGAATTACAGGAAACAGCTTGCTGCTTAGCTGCTGTTGACAATGATCCAACAATCTAGCATAAAAGATTGGGTCATGCTCACATGGACTTGCTCAGCAAATTATCTAGCAAGAAGTTAATGAGAGGATTGCCAAAATTGAAGTATGTGAAGACACAAGTTTGTGATGCATGTCAATTGGGCAAACAGATTCAAAGTTCTCATAAGGCCAAAAAGGTGGTATCTACTACAAAACCCTTAGAGTTATTGCATCTAGATTTATTAGGTCCAAAATCTTATAAGAGTATTGGAGGTAAATAATATGGTTTTATTATTATTGATGATTATACTCGTTTCACTTGGGTTTTATTCCTTCGTACTAAAGATTCTGCTTCTGAGGAATTTGATAAACTAATCAAGGTACTTGAGAACAAGCTGGACACAAGACTTGTAGGTATAAGAAGTGATCGAGGTGGTGAATTCACGAAAGATTTTGTCACTTACTGTGAAGCAAGGGGCATCACTCATGAATTCTATGCACCTAGAACTCCACAATAGAATGGAGTAGTGGAAAGAAAGAATAGGTCTTTGGAGGAAACTGCTAGAACTTTATTACAAGAAAGCAAGCTGTCAAGAAGCTTTTGGGCAGAAGCAGTAAACACAGCTTGCTATGTTCTTAACAGAGTGGTGATCAAGCCTATTCTTAAGAAAACTTCATATGAGCTGTTGAGGAACAAAAAGGCTAACATCAATTACTTCAAGGTGTTTGGCTCAAAGTGTTTTGTCCTCAAGAAAATTGACAGAGATGGTAAATTCGATGCTAAATCTTATGAGGGAATTTTTCTTGGTTATTCATTAACTAGTAGAGCATATAGAGTCTTTAATTTAAAGAAACACATTATTGAGGAGTCTATTGATGTTATATTTCATGAACCTAACAATGATCTGCTAAGAGATGAGAAAGATGATACAAGTGATGATGATGAAAGCAATAAAGCTACTGTTGGAAGTACTAAAGATACAGCAATATCAGGTAGTCAGCAAGCTGATAAGACAAAGTAGCAAGCTGCTACAACATCTACTGCTCAATAGACAGACAATCATCAAGCTGGAACATCTAATCAGCCAGCTGACACTACAATCTTAGTAGATGATACTATTTAACAGATGTCTAGACTCAATCTAGGAAGGTCACAAACTCCTATAGCAAGGACAACAACTTCTGCTAGAATTGTTCATGAAGAGATATCCCAATATTCTCTCCCCAAAGCTACAAGAACTGTGAAGAATCATCCACCAATACAAATCATTGGTGATGCTTCTGAGGGTGTTAAAACTAGAAGAGAAAAAGTAAACTTATGTGCTTTTGCAGCTTTCCTAGCTCAAGAGGAACCCAAAAATGTTCAAGATGCTTTAGAAGATGAGAAATGGATCATTGCTATGCAAGAGGAGCTGAATCAATTCAAAAGATGTGATGTATGAGAACTTGTGGAAAAGCCTAAAGATGTCTCAGTCATTGGTACTAAATGGGTCTTCAAGAACAAAGTTGATGAATTTGGTACAGTTACAAGGAATAAGGCAAGGCTAGTTGCACAAGGCTACAATCAACAAGAAGGGATTGATTTTGATCAGACTTATGCACCTGTTGTAATGCTAGAGTTTATAAGAATTCTACTTTCATTTGCATGTTACAAGAAATTCAAGCTTCATCAAATGGATGTCAAAAGTGCATTTCTTAATGGCTATCTCAAAGAGGAAGTTTATGTCAAGCAACCTCCGGG
>QRFB01002286.1:4328-50508 GCA_008931105.1 Oenanthe javanica | reverse complement strand
ACAATCTCAACCAAAACCGGAATTCCACCTTCCTCCACCACCGCAACCCTAGCCTCCACCACACTCACCAACAAACTCAACACGAACCCCGACTTATCCACCATATTCGAACCAAAATCCGCCATCAACTCCACCAAAGGCTTCATAATCCCGGCCTCAACCGCTCTAATCTTATTCTCCTTAACCGAACACAACGAATACAAAGCAGTCGACGCATCCTTCTTTCCGCGTAAATTTCCAGTTTCTAACAGACTCACAAGCATCTGAATCGCACCTGATCGTCCAATCGCAACCTTATTCTCCTCAATCTGCGATAATCTCAACAAAGCACAAGCAGCGTTCTCTTTCGCAGTCGAATTACCGATCCTCAACGCCTTCACAAGCGGCTTAATCGCACCAGCAGATGCAATCACCTCCTTATTCTCATCACACAACGATAAATTCAATATCGCCGTCACACCGTACTCCTGTAACTGCAAATCGTCCGATAAAATCAACGAAATCAACGGCTTAATCGCGCCTGCTTGCGCGATTCGAATCCGATTCTCCGGCTTATTCTTCGCAAGCAATCTCAGCTCCATAGCCGCTAGTTTCTGATCATCGACACAGCTCGACTCTAGATCGGCGACGAGCTGCTCTATTATAATATCAGAGTTGCCGGAAGCGCAAGCGGTGATCAGTCTCCGGCTCTCCGCCGCCGACGTAGTCGAGAACTCGCCGGAGCGATCGCTGTTGCAGTCGCTGAAAGCTGAGGAAGAGTCGTTGATGCTGAGTGAGTTGAAAGTCCTGCCGAGGTAAGTGAAGTTCGTCTGAATATCAGCTTCCATGTTTTCCGGGGAGATATGTGTGTATAGTTGTGTGTATAGGTGTAAGTATAGGTGAGGGGATTAAGAAGGAAAGAGTCGGGAGAAGATGATGATGAGAAATTGAGAACACGTGGAACGAGCGAGAGAGAGAGAGAGAGAGAGAGATCGAGAGAGTATCTGAGTTGGAGGGGGAGGGGCACGTGAAAATGATTGTTTTATTTTTGGGTTCATTAATTGTGCATGGGCCTGCTGGCTTAAGCTCCGCCATTTATTTATTTTAAAATTTGTTTCTAGCTTATAATTCATTAAATATTAACTATAAGGCTTATAGTATTTCTAAACAAAATACTGTATATGACATGAATAGTATGAAACATAAAAAAGGTATACATTCGCATCAATACTATATTATTATAACTTTTTTTCCCATAATAAATATTTTAATCATCTAATTTTTTAATAAAATTAAATTATTTGTCACCTACTCAAACTTTAAAAATAATTTTTGATTAAACGGGTCATAATATTTATTACATACTCTATCTCCTACTTAATTTCAAACATAATTTCTAATTAAATTTTAATTACATTACATTCTTATACAAATTCTTTTATTTAAATAAAATAAAATAAAATACACTCTTATATAAACTCCTGTAATAAAATACACCCTCATACATTATATATTGGATATTCCTAAATTCGAGTTTGACCTACTTTTGAAAAAGTGTGTATAATTAGCTAGTCCCTAAGCACTATGCCGATTTCTAATTAGCCTCCTACGGCACGATGACGAATTTTAGCCGGTATTATAAAAAGTGTAAATTGGAATTAGACGGTTAAGACACGAAACAGTGATTAATCGGATGAATCGGGTATTAATTGAAACGATTAATTGAATAATCGAGAATTTAATCAATTTGGTAAGTTACCAAACAGAGATTAATTGGTGATTAATCGGGATTCATTACCGATTTTTAGAACAATGTTTTTAGCTATTATTCTATCATATCCTTTTCATATTTTTATAATTAAGCATCTCCAACCACTCTAAGCCCTTGACTATAATATTTACGTGTCGGGTAAACAGTACAAAATATACTTAAAAATTTTAGCCACTCTCCAATTGTTGACTATATTTGTCAAAGTACTATAGATCTATTGCATACGACACATCAACTCCCGCTGTTTTACATCTCCTCTCATCTTGATTTCTTCCTCTCTCTCTCTCCCGCTAATTTCTTGCAAAGGTATGTATCTTCCATCTATATTTTTTTAATTCACTTTGTTACCAAATCAGGGCTTTTGTTGATTGTTTTATAATTTAAGGTCCGTAATTTGTTGGGTTCCTATCATAATCAATGTAAAGATTGTATAAATTAGGGTTCATAAGAATTTGTTTTGCATAAATTAGGGATTATTAGTTTGTGACCAATATTTTGATTTTAAGATTATTTACACAAATTAGGGATTATTGGTTTTGATTGGTTGAATTACCTTATTAACATATATGGAGCTAGATCTTTATTTGACTTCTCAAAATTTTTATCTTTGTTGTGTTTACTGTCAATGGAAGAGAAAACAAGATAGTACTTCAACAATTGCTTTAACAAATCTTCTTAGACTCTTTTTTGTTGTACTATCTCCGATACGTACGTAATCATCAACAGCATCAGCTATCATACCATATGCAAGCATCTTAGGTGTAGCTATAACTTTTTGAAGTGATGATAGTTCACGAACTCACGCATCATCAGTTCGTTGCATAAAATATTTATCGTGAGTTGTAACTGCTTCTTCAATTCGTAAAAATAGTGATCTACGCATTTGAAATATTCAACGAAACTGTGTGTCTGTGTATGTATGTAGGTATATCAGAAAAATAATCATGATACAATCTAGCATGACCTTGATCTCTATTACGATTAATTACACGGTGATTCACTATAGAACTATCATGATGTGAGACTGAATTCGTTATCTAACGCTGGTGATGAAGGTAAACAACAACCAGTTTCATTCTTTCTTCATGTTCTTCTTCTACCTGCATAATATTGAGAATCATTCGTGTAGTGTTATCTATTGAAATTGAATAATTTTGAAACTGATTTTGAATTTATCACGAATTTGTATTTTATTCAGTTCTCAATTTTATCATCTATTTATATAATGTTAAAATAGTTGTTGGAATATAATCGTTGAAATATAGCTGTTGGAATAGAGCCATTGGAATACAGTCGTTGGAATATAACCATTTGAATTTGAAAATAATAATAAAATACAATTTTCAAAATATAGTCAACCATTATACCCAACATCATTGTAGTACAAGTATACATTCAGCAAATTTTAGCCAACCATTATGTTATATTATTTTAGCCAACCATTAACCCCATTAGAGATACTCTAAGAAATGAAATCTCATTTTTATATGTAATTTATAGTTCAGAATAAGGAACTTAATATCGATTTTAGGTATTTTTTAGATAATGAATAAAATAATTATATTTTGATAATTATGATATTTTGATATATATAATTTTTATAAATATTATTTTAAATATACATATCAAAAATATCATAATTATCAAAACAAATATTTTATTCACTATATGAAATAAAGATATCTAAGATATTTAGGTTCCTTATTCTATTTATAATTAACTAGCTTAGATAACGTGTGACACATGTTATTAGTATTATTTTATTAATTAAATTTTACTATTTTATTTTTTTTATTTTCTAAATTACATTTATATATATATATTTTAATTTATTTCATATAATGTATAACTGTATTATTATATCTTCATTTTATTAAATAGTTGTTTATATTTTTATTTTACATATATATTATAAAAATATTAGAATATTATTATTAAATATTTTCTATTAGTTGTGTCTTTTAATATTTTATTATTAACATTTAAAGTTATTTTATATATTATCTTTATTCTTATTAACTTTATTTGATATCATGTGTGAATATGTTATTATATTTGAATTCTATTTATTGATTATTTATATTTATATTTGAAATATGTGTATATTATTAGTGTATTTGAATATTATTATTAAATATTTTCTATTATTTGCATTTTGTTTTTATTTATGTTAAATAGAAGTCAATATATTGTTTAATTTTTTTGATATACCTACTTTTTATTATTATGGAACATGATAGCAACTAAATCACCACGTGATAGTATTATAGACAAATTTATTAATTTTTTAGAAATTTTATTTATTCAGTTTAAATATTAAAATTTAATATATTTTCTTTTAAAAATAATATTAAGTTAGTTATTGTAATTTATTGATAATCGAACCTTTAATACTTTATTTAAAATAATATTAAACTAATTTTTGTACTCATTGAGAAATCAATTAATTAATTAATATTAAACTCCCTTATTCCAATTATATATCTATACAAACTTATAACTCGTGCGAATCACGAGATGAATGAATAATATTTAAGTAAATTTATTTTTTATATTATATTTTATTGATATTTACTATAAAATTTTATAACGCTGAGAATTTATGTTAATAAAATATAATATTATCCGTGAGTAGTTGCATAAAAAGAGGATTATCGGCGGTTATAGTTGTATGTTATTATACAATGATATTTATATATTAATATTTATAAACTTTAATGATATATTAAATAAAAACTATAGGATAAGTAAGATTCTTAAAATAGAAATATATAATATATAATTTAAATATAATATAATATTAATTATCTGAGAGAAGTTGTATAAAAGGAGGATTATCGCGGGTTAGAATTGTATGTATGATATATATTCTTTTTAAAATTAGATTTTATTAAAATTGAATGGTTAAGATCGTTCATATGGTTCTTCTAAAATTGGACGGTTATGATCTTTTCTATGGTTCATCTTGGACCAAAACTTTTAATCTTTCGGCTATAATAATATAGTATAGACTATATTATTATAACCAAACTAGAGAACTTTTTTTTTGAAACACTAGGATGAACCATAGAAAAGATCATAACCGTCCAATATTAGGTTAACCATAGAAACGATCATAATCATCCAATTTTAATAAAATCTAATTTTAGAAAAGATATATATCATACATACTAGTCTATCCCCGATAATCCTCCTTTTATCACGAATAATATTATATTATATTTAAATTATATTATATATTTTCTATTTTAAGAATCATACTTATCCTTTAATTTTTATTTAATATAGTTTACTCAAATTCAACTCAATTCCACCACCATTCAAACTCTTTTATTTATTTAATATTATGACTTATCATTAAATTTTATGAATACTAATATATAAACATCATTATATAGGAAAGTTTAAAAAGAAATTAATAATAAAATAAATTATCATATTAAATGAAATATTTAAATTATATAAAATAATTAATATATAATTTATTAATAACCTCCGTGCTTTGCAGGGATTATAAGCTAGCAGGATATAATTTATAGCTATATATACTATCCGTCGATCCAGCAAAAAATATGAATTTCTCGGTATATTTAAAATTCTAATTAAAATTACAAATAAATAAAAATGCATTTGCAAACTCGCACATAATAGGGCAACAATTGAAGGACAAGTTAACATAGCACGAGTCCCTGTCTTTCAATCAGATTCGATAAATAATATGAAAGCACCATCCACTATTATTCAAACACTATTATTCAAACGTGAGTCACTGACATAGGTAGGACATGGATTATAGAGATTTCGATGTCAAAGATCCCTAGATCTTCCCAGAATGAACATTACTTCCTTCTCCAAAATTCGATCTACATTCGGTTATATGTCATCCTTCTAAAATTTTAATATATTTGGAGATTAATTACATAGTAATTCTAATTTTTTTTCTAAATGATGTGGATAATATATTATACGTTTTTATTCGTGGGTTGAACGTGATTCTCATATTATTATTAGGAAATTTAATAACTACATAACTGACAACTCATTATTTGAAATAATTTTTGGCACAATTTTTGAGTACGGAACATTTCTTTTAATTATAAATGCGAAAGTAAATTATTATCTTAAAGATGGATAAGTCATGGGATGAAGAAAGGGAAACATTCATTTATTAATTTTTTATAATAACGTGTTAACATATTATAAACTTATTCATACATAACTAGGTCAATGATAAATTTCAACCAATTGGAATGAAGATGGAGGAATATCTTGTCAACAGAATATAAACTTATCCATTTATAACTAGGTCAATAATAAAATTGGACCTCATGGAATAAACTGTGGGAAGAATTTGTTGTGTTAGTTGCGAATGAGCAATCACATAGCAAAGTTGACCATAAAAGTAGGATGAGATTGACTTTTATTTTGATACAATAATACTTTGACCTCAGTCTTTGTTCTCAACTAAATAACTAATCATTACGCATATATAATTTCAGTCACTCGTAAATTTTGGAGGATCGATAATTTTAGAATTTCATGATCGTTTAGTCCAAAGTGCCAGGTTCAAAACTTCCATGATATTATGAAAGTTGCGTTGTGATAAAGCATTCCAGTGTGTGCGCTCGATCATCAAATTAATCGAGTTTTATTTTGTACCATCATCTTTTAAGATTTAAATCAGAGTCCCCGTAAAACTCTGCAGTGATTAATGAATCAAAGAGTAAGGAAAATTCAATGACAAGGACCTCATTTAGGATTTAAATGAGATATACATTACGCTTCCATATTTGGAGTACTTTTTATTTTTATGTTTTTTGGCAGGGGTAATTGCCTAATTGGCAACGGGTAAGTAGTGTGGTAAAAAATATGAATAGGACTTAGTTGGTAAAAGTACGGAACATGGACCCAGAACTTTTATCTACTACTCATGTTTGATTAATTTATAGGCATCTGATTACTAAAATTATTATTTTTTTTAAAAAAATAATACTCCATCCGTCCCAAATTAACTGTCTTGTTTGAATTTTTTGTGGTCAATTTGACTTAATTTTGACTGAAAATTAAAAATTATTCTTTTAGAATTTTGAAAACCTGAAAAGTACATATTAAAATAGATTAGATATACTTTTTTATGATATATTTTTTATAATTTTTTTTCAATTATATACCATATATAATTTTTAGTCACAATTTGGTCAATTTGATCACAGAAAAATCAAACATGACAGTTAATTTGGAACAAAAAGAATAATAATTATCAAAGTCTTTACTTACCTATTCCACACGGTCTTACTCAGAACAAAGATCACCGCATAATTAATATCTAATATTACAAGCACCGTACAAATGAGTACATTCGATCTGAAATGCAGCTTTTGGTGCTCCCCAGCTATGGCCTATGGGCAAGGGCAGTCAATTGCACTCACTCAATGGCCATGTTCGTGCACCTCCAGAAGGGCGGGTCTAATCTCATTAGAGGGCTATAACTAATAAATGAGTTTGAATTTAAATATAAGGTTAAATATCAAGTGATTGATTGTGTTCAAATGCATAAAATAAGTGACTGATTGAAATCTGACTCATATTAATCATTGATTTCATAATTTTGTTTAAAACGTTAGAATTAACCTAAATTTTAGTCAAACATAACGTAAATCGTTTAAATTTCTGTTAACATGTGACTTGGTACTTGGTTGATTGATTGTGTAGCGCTGATTATGCGTGCTGACATGGAATATACAAGTTAAATAACAAAAATTGTAAATAAATAGCATTATAGTATGAATGAAGAAGCGGAAAGAAAAGGGAAAGTTAAAACCCTAATTTTTCTTCCAAAATTTTCAATCGATCAATCAATTGAACTTATTCCTGACCGGATTCAGAAATGTGTGTATGTTTTAATGTTGTTGGAATTTTTAATAATAATATTCAAAATACTTGTTTGCTTAAAAAGAAAAAATATTATCTTTTATTTTAAATGCGAGACTTTTTATTTTCAAACTTCTTCTTTTAAAAACTAGTGGTCTTTGGCTCTCTGGCTCGACAGTTGCAAGTTATGATCACTATCAAAAAGAGGTTTTCTCCTCTAGTGTGTTTTGAGAAGATAATAAAAGAGTAGTTTAATATGTTTTGTATAAACAAGTTTATGTGCAATGATCAAGAGAGTTCTTAATCTATTTTTATGTACTACACCAGTGAGACAGATGTCGTGTAATGTTGGAGATTGATTATCATGAGTCTGTGTGTATGTAACGGGGCAAATTCAACTTTAGCGCAGTGATTAAGTTCACGCCACGACTGTTGTTCAGATAAGTTGTCTCGATCTTCATATGATAAATTTTGATTTCTTCCCTATTTTTATTTTCATCACATGAGATATAATATACTTTGCTCAATATTTTGTCTACCCCTTTTGACTATATACGTATCCTCAATATTCTAAAGTTGAAATTGTGTGTGGATTATACAAATTTATATCTATGTATGGAGATTGAGCTAAAATGATTAATCTTACTTGTGATGATGTGTGTGATATTTATGTAAGAGTATATAATGGAAGATGTGCTTGCAACTTGTTTGATGATATGCCCGAGATATGATATTTTTTAAGAAGTATCTTTAATATATATGTGTAGTCGTTAATTAACTTTTCGTATGCATATTTGAATATATGTATAAATGATATTTTTTGTTGGCTTTAATGATGCTACATATAAACTCATATGCATCTGATTTTGGTTCATATGAAAAAACAAGATATGTTTAATTTTTTAGCATATATTTCCTATGAAAGTGACTTTCATATTTGTCTCATGCATCTTCCCCCACTTGATCAACATGACATGGGTTGTGTTGAATCATTCTCATTATGTTGAGAAGATATTAAAGGTATTTAATCAAATTATAATTTTGAGGTAAATACTTTCGATGTTTACTTTATTTTGTTGTGGGGGTTACAAAATTTTGCCAATATTAATAAATGGTGCATGTGTTTATATGACGAACATTGAGTTTGTATTTCAAGAAAAGTGATTGACATTGTGTGATTTGCAAAGTTGGCAAACTTTAAATTTATAAAAAAGAAAATATAAAGAGAAGACATAAACGCTTGAGGCATGCTAATGTGTAAATCTGATCAGTAATAATGTGATATCACTTGTGTATAATGAGTAGGAGAGGAATACTGCAGATTCTCTCAGCAAAGGTTTTTTGTTGCTGGAGTTGGTACAAAATAGGTTTGATACCTATCGTGGAGTGAATTGTGATAAATCACAAAAGAACTCAAGTTTATGACCTTTGGATGGTGCTAGAGTTAGCACAAATAGAAATGAGTTTGAAGCCTATTGTGGAGTGAATTGTGATGGATACTCATCTTAGGAATGTCTAAGTTCAATGATTCAAACGAAATCATAAAAGAACTCATGTTTATATAATACTACTACCATTCCTCTTAATAAAGTGATGTAGTATTTTTTATTGTCATATGTGTTAGGATGAACTAATGTTTTTAATAAGTTCATATCTTTATATGAGGTGGTTTGCGACAATACAAATTTGATGAACTTACCTATGTGAATGTGTGGGTTACGCACAATCCCCAATGAGATCTTTTAGGCTAAGGACTCTAGAGCATTCATGAATATCCAGCTACAATGTGGGACATCTTATAATAAAATTGTGATTGACATTATCAAGGTTAATGTCCTGCGAGAATACTTTTGATTTGAGAAATGTTTTAGTGCACATATATGTTTTCACTAACTACCATGAGAGGTTCAAGAATTTGTTTCACCTAACATGATTGTGAAACATACTTGTACGTACTAGGTATCAATTCAAGTCCACAAGACATTGATAGTTAATAAACTGATTATCCATTGCCTATAAAATATTTATTTTTTTCCTTTAAATCATGTGGGGGAATGTTGGAATTTTTAATAATAATATTCAAAATATTTGTTTGCTTAAAAAGAAAAAATATTATCTTTTATTTTAAATGTGAGATTTTTTATTTTATTAACTTCTTCTTTTAAAAACTAGTGGTCTTTGGCTCTCTAGCTCGAAAGTTGCAAGTTTTGATCACTATCAAAAAGAGATTTTCTCCTCTAGTGTGTTTTGAGAAGATAATAAAAGAGTAGTCTCATATGTTTTGTATAAACAAGTTTATGGACAATGATCAAGAGAGTTCTCAATCTATTTCCCTGTACTACACCAGTGAGACAGATGTCGTGTAACGCTGGAGGTTGATTGTCATGAGTCCGTGTGTATGTAGCGGGACAAATTCAACTTTAGCGCAGTGATTAAGTTCACGCCACGACTGTTGTTCAGATAAGTTATTTCGATCTTTATATGATAAATTTTGATTTCTTTCCTATTTTTATTTTCATCACATGAGATATCATATACTTTACTCAATATTTTGTCAACCCTTTGTGACTATATACGTATCCCAAAAAATGTGTCTGTGTGTGTATGCGCATCCCTAGAGAAACAGATAAGGGAGAGGAAGGCATAGATGTACATAATAAAGGGGATGTAGAGAATGATTGATGGAGGTGGGAGCCTCCATGGAGCCGGCAAATGCAGGAAAAGAAGGTGATTATATGTATGTGTGTATATATATTTTTTATGATAAAATAATGTAATTGATATAAAATTGACATGTCACTGTAATATCACTAATTTGCCGCTTTAGTTTCTTTTGACGGTTAAAAATCAACTGACTTTAACGATTGATAACAAAAAATAAAAACAGTGATTATATTGAGTCAAATTTGCAATGATACATTTGAATCCAATCAGTTATATATTTGATATTTAACCCTTTAGATATATTTAAACTGGTCGAGTCACTCGTTTAAGTTAAATGAGATCAAATTTTTTACCAAACTTGATTCTTTTAATAAGTAATGGTTGAGTTTAGGCGCGAGCTAATCAAATCGAGATTAAACAAGCCGAGTCGGATACATTGCAACTTCATCGATTATAAAATTAAAAAGTAATAATTAATTTACAATTTATAACCAATAGAAATATTTTTTTTGTAATAATAAACGAGTTTGAGTGTGAGTTCAGATCGAGTTGAGTTTTCAAGTTGGAACTCGAGTTTTTATAAATTTACCGATTCTATAATATTTTATATGTTATTTATATTTATTAATTTATATTCAAAATTTACTCTTAATTTTATGTTTATTACGATAATGATTACTCCGTATTATTTATATTAAATTTCTATATGGTACATTTGCTTTGCTTATATATAATTTGAGTGTCCGTATATATGTTAGGATGAATACGAACATGGACTTGGTTTTAAAACAATAATAAGCCATCAGTTTTTAAAAAAAAACTGTTGTTACTGTCTGCTACATCAAAATCTCAAGCGAAGAATAAGATGTCTCTACATAATTAAGAGCAGCGTTTTAGGGTTGAATACGAGCATCGCCCGTGAAAGTATTGAAGAGAGCAATGCAGCGAATTGAGGAAAATAAAATAGTCTGCAGAAAAGCAGATTTGATGAGACCAGTCCCGTGGTCTGAACTTGTTTCAGAATTATTAGGAGACATCATGGGCAGACTCTCTGTTATTGATCAGGCTCGTTTTCATGCAGTTTGTAAGGCCTGGCGTGTTGTTTATCCCATTAATCAATCTCATGCAGTTTACAAGCCATGGGAGTTTAAAGTCATATCAATAACAATACGTCTCCATGCACCATGCCATTCAATTTGCAACGCGATTTCTGCTCACACAATATCGTCAAGTGAATCAGGTGTTCCAATTCGTGCTTCTTGGACCGATCTCAGGATCTTTTGCAAATATATATAGCTGGTTATTTATCTCTGTTATGGTAAGAAAGACGTCTAGTCGTGCTCATATATACTTCATTTTATTCTCTCCTTTAACCAAAACACAGAAACAACTTCCTCCTTGCTTAGACTCTTTAGCTTTGCGTTTTGAGCAAACATTTTCTTCGGACCCTGAGGCTACGGATTGTGTCTTCTTACTCCTGGATACATGGACTTTTAAGGACAAATTCGTTGTTGCAACATATCGCAAAGATGATAAAGAATGGACTGTTAGGCAATTCACAAAAGATCAAAATTTTCAGCATGCTGTGTGCGTGCCTATGTATACTCGAGGATTTTTTTACATAGTTTCTCCCATTGGACAAGTGGCATTTTATAACGTTATTGACAACAAAATCAAGTTTGAGAGTTTGTCAGTAGATGATGATTTTTTCAAGAACCAAAATCATCACCAGGAGTACACTGTGTTTATGTTAAACGGAGAGCTCATGTATGATTTTGGCCACGAGATGAATACATGTCCAAAAATGTTTGATGTGTCTAAGAAGGTTTGGATTCCTGTGAGCAGCCTACGAGATTCAGCAATGGTTAGCAACGACAAACCACATTTAGTTGCAAACGTTATAGAGTTTTTTGATTCCGGATGCATAATGTGCCCCTTGGAGAGTTTTGATTTGGTCGAATTTATGCATATGACGCCTATATATCTGCATTCAAGGAGCATGTACTTGCAAAGAACAAGTTCACGTTTTTGGTTAACCCCTCCCCTCCTGGCCTCCTCTGTCAGTGAAACAGAAACCATGCACACCAATCGGGTAAACTATTGAACCTTCCGAGGCATAAATGCATAATAGTTAGTTACTGGAATCGAATACTTGGTTTGGTTTCAATTCCATACTTGTTGCTAATTAGCTAGTACTTTATTTTTCTACCCTTAATACACTTATTGATAATTAATTACTTAATCTTATACATGGTTTGGTTTTCATACTTGTTGCTAATATGCTATTTCTTCTTCCTTGCTTTACTTTTTTTTTGCTCACCCGAGAATTTGTTGGAACAGATATTCATTTGTAAGGCTATAAGCCTAATTATTCATTCAAAAAATCATAGTTCAATGATTAGTTTCGTAAGTTTTCGAATTTGCAGTTCCACGTTTAGTGCTGATTTTGAGGATCTGTTTTAAAGCTACTTATTTATTTGGTGCGCAGAAATGAAATGACAAGTATTCATGATGAAAGATAAAAAGTAGAAGAGTGAAGAGATGAAAAAAATGGTAAAGAAAAGAGTGTAGAGTGAGGATCAAAATATGTAGGACTGATATTATTGACAATGTATTCTTACGATCAGAAAATTTCCAACCATTGTTGTCTGCAAGGTCCAATAATGGTATCCAGTGTGGGATCTTTGACCGATATCGGATGTGGATCAGTCAGTTTTGCCCTTCGTATTGTTCTAGCAGCGACATAATGTGTGCTTAACCTTCGCCTCTATTAGATTGTGGACAGATTATCAATGTCGCGCCTAGCCCAACAAAACCTTAGTTGGCATCAAGAATCAGTACATTATCACAGAAGAATAGCCAAACTTTGCTGTGAAGGCCTTCCTATCATCTTTTTCAGTTGATTTTATGGTATGTTTATCATAATATAATTCCAATAGCCAATTGCCAAGACATGTCCCTAATGCCATGTTCTGCAAATTTTCACTTTACAGCCTACTAAGTTAACCTGAAGCCATGGTGAAGTCGTATTTGGCAAGATAGTTAAAGCTCAAACTTAAGAAAGTCACTTGTGAGTCAGTTTCTCACTACGCGACATGTATAAAACCAATTTTGACAATAATCCGTGATTCTGGATCATGTGTAGCAAAGCTAAGAAGTAACTTTCTTTTCACAAACAAGCCTTTTTCAAGTTCCATCAATTAGTGAATATATGAAAGTGAGACTAGCCAAGCAAAAGCATGCAAGAAAGTAATCATGCATACTATCAGAGTACAAAAGTCATCGAAAGAACTTAATTTCTCTTCATCCACAAAGAATGAATAGGTACATGAAAAAAAAAAAAAAAAAACTCAAGACCCCATCACAAAACTTACCATAAAAGAAGAAAAATTGTAAAAAACAGAGCCAGTCTGTTAAAAAGTAAATGTTCTCCCAAACATTTACAAATCCAATCAAATATGAAATACCCACCTTTATAATGAAGGCCAACATGCAACACAAATGCATCAAATGACCCAAATAGATGAAAAACAGCTTCACAGCCTCTGAAAAAGAGACTCAAAGCCTCTCATTGCGTTCCTTTTCACAGCATTTCCAAAGCCTAAAAGTAAGCATCCCTTGCACACCCATCAAAAGTTAGGATTATAAGAATCATTTTGTAGGTTATAACACCTATGTAAAGTGAAAGGTAAAAAAAAAAAGAACAGAAAAAATATTCCAAACTAGAGAATAACTAGCTTTTTGACGACCTATCTTGGGAAACCACATTTCCTCCATTGTTGGCAACTCCGAGGCTTTGCCTTCCATTTTTGTTTTCCTTATTTGTGTTTTTTGATTATCAGATATTGTGTCGAATCAAAAATCAAATATCATTCCAAAGTAAAAAAATAATCTGTAACCGCATTCACTAAAATCCTATTAATAACTATGGAACTTTCTATTTGCGTTGCTTCTCAACAGGATTGTCATAATCTTGATCACACTCACTAAATTCAAGCCTCTTTCTTTTAGTGTTGATGGCAGAAGTAACCAGAGAATTTCCATAAACATTTGTTCCTATCGATCGAATTGGTGTCAAACTTGAAGCAGCATTGTCCTGGAATAAGTTTGTTTCATCTGCAATGAGTTCCTGCATTCGATTATAACAATGAAACACATCCTCCTGTTGCATCAAAATACCATCAGGAGAGGTCCAAAACATAATCAAACACTAGTGCTATAAAACATCAAATAGAGTAATCGATAAGTTTCTAAAAATCAAAACTCACAATATCGAGAATCCCACAAGCAAAAGTATTTATATTAGTTTCTAAACTCTGCCTTGTGAGTTTTTGTTCATATGCCAACAATGTGGCTGCTGCTGCTATAACAGATGACCTTTGATTCATTAAATTTACATCTGCACAAAATAAAAACATTCACAATACATATACAAATGTATATTCATAAAAATGAACCTCAATATTACATATATTCACCTTGGACTATTGCAAATATGAGATGTCTTGGCACCACATTTCTCGGTTGATTCTCGTTCCGATATTTAGAAATAAAATGATGAAGATAGTGAAAAGGAGTGATAACATTCACTTGCCATTCCAATCTATTCAATACCAAAAGCTCCATCCTTGTTATCACTCTGCTCTCAAAAGTATAATCGTCCATCGGAAAATCTGTAAGTAAAGGAACCTTGCATTCCTCCATCTTCGCCGCTATAGATAAACAAGCCACTGACAACAATCTAACAGCCCAATACTTCTCATTCTACAATATACCAGAAAAGATAATCAAATATTTGACAAGCAATCCAATCCTAATCCTAATTAATAATAATAACACACACGGATCCGATGCATTAATGCTGAGTACGATAAAACTCCTTAAATCACTAATTTCATATAACGATATATAAATGTTCATCTCACTTACATCTATCATTTTCAGGGAAAGAAATTTATCAAAGAAAATCACTGATAAATATGCTGTATGAAGTTGCAACCCCATTAATGTTATTGCCTGTTACACAACAATGCAATAGAATTAGATGCGACAAAACATATTCAGTTGCATGAAGTCTTGTGCACTGGATACGATATTTGTGAAAAATTCAGATACAAAAGAGAAAAATGATTCGACATTAGAAAACTAACATTGAAGATCCATTTAATGGAATCCAAACGAGCACTCAGAATCCAGTCACTAGGAATCAGCAAAGAAGATCGGGTAGTGAGTTCTCGACGTAACAAAACTCTAATGCATTCTTCATTATCATCTTCATCGCATGGGTATCCAAACATATACATATCTTTCTCTTCTTCACCTTCTCTCTCTCTCTGTCTCTCTCCCTCCGTCTCTCTCTCTCAAAGAAAATATAGGAAATGTGAAATATATATAGTACCGTTACTAACGGCGCCAAAAAAAAGTGGAAATATATTGTGATATCATTTCTTGATTCTCTTCATATTTATTTACAACTATTGTATCATTTTCTATTTAATTTTTCTTTAAACAAATGTGTATGTAGATATGGGTGATGAGAAAAAATTGGTAGAGAAGCGGTGGTGGCAACTGGCAATGGACTGTGAGGTTTGAGTGAAAGTGTTTGACAACATGAGAATGGAGGCTGAATATGTCACGTGCATATTACGGGTCTGTCAAATCATTCATTGACTAGTCAAACCTCATTATCTTCGCAACTGTTGCTTGTGTTGCAATTTTTTACCGACTTCATTTTTTCAGGCATAGTTTAAGAATATTTTTTAAGTACTAGTTAGACGATCATGCATCGAAAGATAATTAAAGATCTCCGATTCTTCTTAATTTAAGTAAAATCAGTGTTATAAAAATCGAGAATCGGAATTAGGAATTAGTGAGTAAAGGCACCCAACAGTTATTAATTTGATAATTGGAGATTAGTCGGATACTTAGGGGTCGTTTGGTTCGGGGGTACGAGTTTGGTACCAAGAATCGCGTTACGGTGGTACGTAGATGAAATTTCATTATTGATATCATGTGTTTGGTTTAGTTTCAGAATGCAATTATTTAATATAAAGTATTATTGAATTAATAGTTAAATAAATTTTCTTTATTACATAAATAATTTTTTTATTATTAGTAATGTTTGATTGTATATATTATTATTTTTTGATTATTAATAATGTTAATTATCAATAACAAAATAATAATAATATACTCATATCATTCTCTCATACTCACCTCCCCTTTGTGTATCAAAAATCCATATTTTGTGGGTTTGAGGTATGAGTTTAAAATTTAAAAAAAATGAAACAAACACCATGTATGAGTTTTATCCATTCTAAACTCATACCTCAGAAACCCCTAAACCAATCAACCCCTTAATGGGATCAATTTAATATTTTTTGTATATAATTATTTTTTATAAATAATATAAATTTAAGTAACTATTTAATACGATTTTAAAATAAGAAAGAACAAAGTTACATGTTAGATAATTAAATTTATTATAAAATAATTTAAATATATATATATTTTTAAATTTTGACCGATTACTGATCTATACAAAAATTATTTTTTGACCCAATTACTATAAAATCAGTATGAAAAATCACCGAACAACCATTAATCGGTGATTAATCTTGCCATTTATAATAGAGACTAAAATATATAACCATTCAAAAACATATGTTAGAGCGGTTAAAAATGGATATCACTCGTGTTAAATGAGTCGGGTTGAAAATAAATCAAATTCGAAATTGACTCGTAAACAAAAGACGAGTTATGGATCAATTCGTATAATCCGAACTCGACCCGCATAACTCGTGTTTGAGTACTATTTTTTTAAATATAATATTTATCAATTTGTAATTTTATATAATATGTTACGTAATAAATATTTTATCATTGATGATATGATTGTTCAACCTATTTTTTAATTATTCATTTATGTTTTCTCTATATTTATTTCAAATTAGATGATAGATAATATTTTTATTTCATAATTTGAATTAAATATATCAAAATTGATATCTTTTTTTCACATCAAATTGCATAATACAAATAAAATTAATTATATTAATTAATAAATATATAATTTATAATTAAATATACCAATCTATATATTATAAATTGCTGCATAGCCCATAACTCAGTATCCATATTTATGCTCAGATATAATTTTAAACTATAATTTGATCTATGAACTATTCAGTTTTAGGTTATGTATCCATATTTAGGTTTGTATAAGATTCATATTCTTATTTGACCCATTTTTAATTATATAAAATGTGTATATAAATTTTAAATATCATTATTATAATTAGTAATATTTATGATAAGCTCATTAATAAATATTTGAATTAAATTTTCACTTTTGGTAATCTCATTAATGCACATTATTACTTTACCACATAACATATAGAATATAATATTAAACTAAATTAAGTTTTAAATTCATTTATCATAATGCATAAAAATAATACTTTATTGTACTGATATTAATTTTCTTAAAATTGTATTATTTAATCTTAAATATAAAATTATTTAATTTACTTAATTTCACATTATCATTATTACTCCATCCGTCCCATTTTATGTGAGTCATTTCTTTTTGTACGTATTTCAATGTGCTTGGTAGAGGTATTTATAAATAATATTTTTTAAATATTTTCATTTTGTATAAAAATTTAAACTTTATATTTTTATATAAAATAAAAAAATTTAAAAAATATTATTTAAAAGTACCTCTAATGGAAGCATTGAAATGTGTGAAAAAAATCAAAGATAAACATAATTTGGGACAAGAGAAGTATTATTTATGATATTTTTTATTAAATAATTTTTAAAAATAATATGTGTGTAGCATAAGTTATAATATATTATATTTAAATTAATCGAATAATGATATAGATCGGATTGAAATAGATTGGTCGAAAAATCACAGAACTCATACCCAATTCATTAGGTTTAGTTTCATGTATGAACCGAAAATAGGGCCGAGTTTTGATTTGATTTTGTCGAGAAACATGAACCCTCTACCGATTTTCTAGCAAGTTTGTGATTGGACCTGGTATTTATTATATGAGTAAATTATTAACACACAATATTATAATTAGTTTGAAAGAAAGTTATTTTAATAAAATTTAAAATATACAGTATTTAAAATTAAATATGTAGAAGTCCTAAATAAAAATTAAATATGAAATAATATATATATATATATATATATATATATATAATAAATATACGATAAGAGATGATACTTGGTGTATGATTTATGTAATAAGGTTTTAAAAATAAACATAAGAATTCATTATAAATTTAGATTTAATATCCAGTCAAAAAAAATTTAGATATAATATATGAGGCTAAAGGTTTAATTTTTAATAATAGCACAAATTCATTTATTTTTAGTATTAATTAATAAATAGTGTAATTTTTCTTATTTCATATTCAATAAAAGTATATTTTTAATTTTATAATTATTTTATTGGTTCAATTTGTCTTTATGTTAATTTATTATGTATAAAAGCATATATCTATTAATATATAAATTATAAAATATCTCTGCTACCCGCGTGCGTAGCACGAGCATATAATCCGGTTAATATAAAATTTTATGTACTTGACAAATGAAATAAATTATACGCTTTATTTAATAAAGGAGTCAGCAGGTTGGGTCAGATCGGATAATCTGTTTAGTGTACAGGCCAGGTTAATGTCAAGGTCTAATGGTTCAGTTATTTACTTATTTAAGGTTGGGTTCGGCCGACCTTTTATTTTAATATTTATAATATAACCCGAACACGAATAAGATCCCCAACTCGAAATCAACAGTCTTGATATATGTACATAAAAAATAATCTTAAAAAGCCATTTAAGTAATTTATATAATTAACTAAAATTTTGTCATAACCTTTCCACTTTCTATGTGTAAGATAATAATAAAAAAATACTAACATTTGACACTAGATTCAAAACAATAATAACTATAAAGATTAATGAAGCATGTCCATTCATGTCCTTACATGCGTAGTGCTCCCATTTTTCTCGTAAATTGGAGTATCATTTTACGACATGCTTCAATTAACTTGTTGTTTCATTAATCCCTAACTCATTTTACGAGAAAAATGGGAGCACTACGCATGCAAGGACATGAATGGACATGCTTCATTAATCTTTATAGTTATTGTTGTTTTGGATCTGGTGTCAAATGTTAATATTTTTTTTATTATCGTACACATAGAAAGTGGGAAGGTTATGGCAAAATTTTAGTTTAAAATCATATTTTAAACGTTATTAATAAATAACTTTTGTACATTTATAATATGAAATTTTAATACATGATAAACAAAAATAATAGTTTGTGTATTAAGACTTTTAATAGAAAAACAAAAGTCCAAGTAGATTAGTTGGTTGTAACATTTGGGGTGTTTGGGAGAACTTTTTTTCAGAATAAGTCAACTTATTTTAAGACAAAGTTAGAGATTCCTAACTTTTTTCTGAAAAAAGTTAACTTTNTTTTTTCCAGAATAAGTCAACTTATTTTAAGACAAAGTTAGAGATTCCTAACTTTTTTCTGAAAAAAGTTAACTTTTTTTTGCAACTTATAGAATCTCAAATATACATTAAATACTTGTATAAAAAAATTTTATCAAAATATGAAATTTTTACCCGAAAATAAGTCCAAAAGAACTTATTTTTAAGTCCAGCCAAACAGGCTAATTGACTATTTAAGTTGAGTTTTTTGGTTCGATACACAACGGTGACATAATCATACCATTTTTTTAACAAAAATTTCTAAATAGTGGCACATACATAATTATGCAAAATATAAGGGTATAACAATCATTTCACGGCTAATGAAATGACAACTTTTACCCATGTGTCCTCATTTAATATATAGTAATAGAAGTGAAAAATTAAAATTAATTTTTTTTTTCACAAATTAATAATAATAATTTATTTATATTGAAAATTATAATTAATTTTGATTAGAATTTATGGGATATTTTCTATGATATTATTGTACAATTAACTTTTGTTAATAATATTATTAATTTCTATCCATAGTACTCTTGTGTTGTTAGTTCTCTCTTTACTACAAATTTCTATCATTCAAATATTAAACAAACAGCTCCAGATTAAGTTTCAATGAGAGTTGCTTTTCTCTCTCCTTCAACCTCTTTCAAACCCTAGTCGCCCTTCTCCTCCTTTTTTCAATCTTGTTTCTATTCCCCTCCTTTCCTTTATTATTTTTTCTGATCTCAAGTCTTCTACTTATAATATTTTCACCAATCCATGTTTCGATTCAAGAGATTTATCTTTTGATTTTGTTAATTCGTATTTTGAATATGAAGAATCTGACATAGATTTGCTTTCACACATGAATTCTTTACCAATATAATCATTCAATATAAAACATTTTACGGAGAATGGTGGTCTGGAAAAGATAATACAACATGACGATGTGGGTTTATCGCACAAATTCACTGCTAGACATTTGGGCAAACCGCAAAGGGAAGAGAAATCGAGTTCTCCAGGAAAACTCTCAATTTGATGACCATTTCAGGTACGTGTATCTACAATGTAGAACTTCTTTATGGAGTGTAGAGTAGATAAATAAAATTGTTTCTAAAGGAAATGGTAAGCAGGTTCTACCCTTTCATTTTACTCTTCATCCCCAAACCTCTGAGTTTGATGATAACCTTGTTGCTGATTATAAATTAGAGTTTTTTTTCTAGTGATGGATCTGTTTTATTCAAACCTTATGGTCATGATAATCTAATGTTGAAAAGTTGTTCGTATTTGTGTTGTCGATGATACCGTGCATTTAAAGTTTGATGATATTAAAACAGTGTTTCTTGAAGAATTTAGATGCTTTGTGATGCGGAGTATGACATTAAGATATTCATATGTATCTATTGTACAACTGAGGACAATTGTTTTCGAAGAAGAGGAGTATGATGCAGGAGCATTATGGCTGATCTATTTGATCTCATGGGAATCTATTGTGAAGCCAATAATTAGCTTAATTACCAACATTGATTGATTTATTATGTTGGGGTTATTATTAGATAATTATATTAAGTAAATTTTGGCTTGCAAGTTTTTACCTTTCACTTGAAAGGGTTTTTCTTGTTTTAAGCACTTAGGATTTATTTTTCTAGTTGAATATGGTTTTGATGTAATTCCTATTTGGATTGGGCTTTTGATTGGTTTCCAATTTGGGTTCAAGTATTAGCAAATTCCTAGCTGATTTTGAATCTAATTGAGAATCCTAATTGTTTTAGGTTAAGGTTATATTCCTTGCCTATATATACCCATATATTGTAATCTTTTAAGAGAGAAGAATTTGATAAATAAAATCGTGAGTTTTTATACTTGCAAAACCCTAGGAAGTTGGTGGTTAATTCCTTTATACTTTCTTATCCAGATTTCGTTTAGTTTGTGGGTGATTAATTTCTTTAAGCAATCTAAGCAAATCGATCCTTTAGTTTTGTTTCTTGGTGATTAAATTCTTTATAGAAGCAATCTAAAGTTACTTTTCCGCTGTGAATCTGATCTACATAGAAAAATATACATCATCTTGGTATCAGAGCCAGGTTTGGCGATTTGTTTTGAAGATCTTCTTCAAAAACGTGGGCAACAATTCTGGTGTGTTTCGTGGTGGTTTGACGACTTCTTTGAGGGGGTTTTCTTTAAAAAACGTGGGTACACATGGCTGATCTGTTTGGTGGCAGTTTTGCGACTACTTCCAAAGGTTTTCTTCATAAAAACGTAGGCAACATGGCTAATGTATTTGGGGATGAAGAACTGAATGTTATGTGTGGTTTAAATCCAGAACAAGTTGAGAACATGCGAAGGGATAGGGAAATCAAAGAATTAAGGGAGCAATTGAAGGAGGTTTTAGCAAAATTGGATCAAAGAAGGGGTTTTCGTATGGATATCCCAGATTTCGATGGTGATATAAATCCTGAAAATTTTATTCAATGGTTGAAACGTATTGAACGAATCTTTGACTACAAGGATTATGATGATCACAAGAGATTCAAAGTGGCAAGATCGAAGCTTAAAGGTTATGCAAATTTGTGGTATGAAAATCTGAAATCAAAGAGGAGAAAAGAAGGCAAAGCACGTATTGATTCTTGGGAAGCACTCAGGGTGAGAATGAAAAAACGTTTTTTACCTACTGATTTTGAACAATATATGTTTCTGAATTTGAAGGGTTTTGAGAAAGATACAATATCTCATGAGGAGTATACAATTGGGTTTGATGAAGAAACAATACTTGCACAAAACGTGGCTGAATTATGTGCCGAAATTACTCCCAAATTTGATAACTCAACGCCTTCAACTATGGAAGATAAGAAGATTTGTGACAAGTGCGAAGGGTATGAACATGAACAAGAGGGCTGCTTTAATAATATTCGAATGTTGAATTTGCCTGGCATTGAGGAGATTGATGCAACTTATTCTTCCAAGGATATAGAAATCAATAAAGAAGAGGAGCAAGGACAACATGAACAAGATAATGATTCTGAAATTGAAGTGTTAACTACAATTCAAGAACCTAATGAGAATTTGTTTTTGAATGAGACGCATATTGGGAAGGAGTTGGAACAAGAGGATCATCATAACTTGTTGATTTATCCAACAATACCTTTATCATATTTTTTTAATCCTTTTAAGGTTGAGTGTGATGCTAATGGTGTTGGGGCTGTTTTGGTTCAAGAGAAGAGACACATTGATTTTCTAGGCATAGACATCATGTTGGGAACTACTAAAACGTCAAAATTTTTTCTCTTCAAGTTTCTTCCACAGGTATTTTGCATGGGGCTGAAATTTGATGTTCTCAAGTTTTGTGATAAATCATCTCATTGTGTGTTGATTCTTAAATTCTACAAAACTCGTGGAAGAGTTTTTTTCAAAGGAGAGGAGAATGATGCGGAGTATGACATTAAGATATTCATATGTATCTATTGTACAATTGAGGACAATTGTTTTCGAAGAAGAGGAGTATGATGCAGGAGCATTATGGCTGATCTATTTGATCTCATGGGAATCTATTGTGAAGCCAATAATTAGCTTAATTACCAACATTGATTGATTTATTATGTTGGGGTTATTATTAGATAATTATATTAAGTAAATTTTGGCTTGCAAGTTTTTACCTTTCACTTGAAAGGGTTTTTCTTGTTTTAAGCACTTAGGATTTATTTTTCTAGTTGAATATGGTTTTGATGTAATTCCTATTTGGATTGGGCTTTTGATTGGTTTCCAATTTGGGTTCAAGTATTAGCAAATTCCTAGCTGATTTTGAATCTAATTGAGAATCCTAATTGTTTTAGGTTAAGGTTATATTCCTTGCCTATATATACCCATATATTGTAATCTTTTAAGAGAGAAGAATTTGATAAATAAAATCGTGAGTTTTTATACTTGCAAAACCCTAGGAAGTTGGTGGTTAATTCCTTTATACTTTCTTATCCAGATTTCGTTTAGTTTGTGGGTGATTAATTTCTTTAAGCAATCTAAGCAAATCGATCCTTTAGTTTTGTTTCTTGGTGATTAAATTCTTTATAGAAGCAATCTAAAGTTACTTTTCTGTTGTGAATCTGATCTGCATAGAAAATATACATCACTTTGATTTGGTTGATGTATATCCCCTTCATATAGGGCTCTTAGTTATTCGATGTGACTCAGTTGATCCTATACTTGACACCACGAAGCCAAATTTTGAAAAAAATAATAATTTGAAAATTAAAAAATTTAAGCTTGCTAAAGTTGTTAAAAAAGATGAGTTTCAATCTCGGATGACTAATGTGTTATCATATCGTGGTGGTTATACAATGATTAGTCTATGGTTTAAGTGTTTTGCTTCCATTCATTGTGATGTGTTCTTTATCTTGGGTAAGTCTACAAACGTTTCGTTACTCTTTCTGGGGGTTAAAGGTCTAAGATATATTCATGTTTCCATCGGTAAATATTGGAACAAAACAAACCTACTATGTACTAAATGCTTGTCTTGTTTAAGCATTTCTAGATTCTTTGTACTAGGGCATATGACTTATTATATCTCATGTATTCTTGCAGTTAGAAGCATTTTCTACTATAGTTTCAGAATGTAAATAGTGTAAGTCAAAAATAAAGAAAGGTAGAAGTTTCAAGTTGGTGAATCATGCACCAAATCAAGAAGATTTTGATAGAATAAGAAGTTGCAGATTGAAATTGTTCTAAGTCAAGAAACCAATCTAGAAGTTAGCCTAGTAGAAAAGTCAGAAGTTATCAACTGGTAGAGAAGTCATGGAATGAATGATTAGAGAAGTCTAGTAAATCAAGTCGAGAAGTAAGTAAATTGAAACTATTCGAGAAGTCAAGAATTGGAGATAATCGAGAAGTCAAGAAGTATGAGCTAATCGAGAAGTGACTCTAGGGAGTCATTCGAGAAGTCTTGTTACTGAAGTAATTCGAGAAGCGAAAGTAAGGGGAATAAAGACAATCGAGAAGTCAGGAAAATCAAGTTAGTCGAGAAGTCTAGTCTAATCGAGATGTCATCAAAACTATATATTCACTCGAGAAGTCTAAACCAATCGACAAGTTATCAAAGCAAAAGACTAATCGAGAAGTCTGTTGAGTACTCGACTGAGCAGTCTACTTCAAGAGTTCTCGAATAATAGCTACACTGAGTAATCAAATGTTTTAAATGAGCTAATTTCAAGGAAACTTACAGAAGAACAAGACAAACATATTGAAGCTCTGTCATTTCAGGATCAGTCAAACCTGGAATGATAAAGACAAGTCTGCAATGTAACTTGGAAGAAGAACAAGACAAAAGGCAGAAGAGATAAGGCTGAAAGTAAAAGACTGTCAATAAATTGTGTTAGCTAGAAATAGATAGTAGTCAAATGTAAAGTGTTTCTTGTCTATTTCTAGTTTTAGCTAAACTGTCTAGTGAGAGAATGTGTCAAAAGACATGTTGTCTATATAGCTTATGCACAACCTCATTAGTAAGTATCTGAGCAAATTATCAAGTGTTTTCAATACCTTGTAACTTCTAAGAACAAGAAGTTAAGATTCAACTCAAGAATCTCAGATTGTAATAATTCAAGTCTAATAAAATATTAGATTGAAAGTTAACTGTGTTTCTATTTATATTCCGCAATCTTATAGAACACTGTAATCTTTCATAAGCTACATATCTTGTTAGTTAAGTTCATCAAATACATTTTATACAAGAAAAGTAAAAGTAAAAGAAATCAAAACACATTCACCCCCCCTCTGTGTTACTTTTAAGAATCTCATATCTAACAGTAAGCCACCTACTTTGTCCATGAATACTTATGAAGCTACTGTTTTAGTAGAGCCCGCTGATGGAGTCATGGTTCTTATAAAAATTGACATTAGAGGCACTGGTTGCCTAGTCCTACTAACTCTGTTTTTGTAGATGATGGAAGGATTGTTCGACAAATCCCATAGTCCTGCTACGAAGTTGAAGTTTTGTATCATGACTGAATCTAAAACTGATGGTTTTTTTGTTGACAATGTTGCAACATCTCTCCTGGAATATCCTACACAACACAAAGTTCAAAATCATGTTGCTACTTATAATGTTCAAGACTTGGAGATAGGGGAGAGGTCTACTCAAACATGGACTACTCCAGTTAGTGGGAAGGTGATGGTGCTGCTGATGCAAGACATGCTATGCAGGTTGATTGTCTATAGACACTCCACTAGATTGTTGTTCTAACATTTTTTGCTAGTGCTTTTACTTGTTCAATGACTTATCTTCAAGAATTTTGATATAGGAGCTTGACTCTTACATCTTGATGTAATATTATATGACTTTCTCCTTATTTGGAGTTGAGTAAATTTTTTTACTCAACATTTTACTTAATACAACACCAACTTAGCAACAAAAAAAAAATCTAAACAAACATTAAGTATCATCAAACAGACTTGATTATTAGTTTAAAACTAAAATTTGACGTCAAATTTCAATTTTTTAAACAATGTAGAAGAAATAGTATAAAAGGCACACATGTAGTGTATCATTCAAAATAAGACCCGTGTAATATAACATTCAAATCTAACTAGGATAATAATTCTAAAATATGAAGCTGTTAATTTGAATAAGATAATCTGTCAACAGTAATAATAGGACCATAATCAAACTAACGAAAGTTTAGTAATTAAAGATTAATTTTTAGTGACAAAAGCACGATAGAGACAAGTTCAGTTCTGTTGTTGAGATTGTGATGCAAGGACAGAGGGTTGTGATGCACTCCCTATATTACCAGCTTTCCTTTTTCTTGCTTGAGTTGATTTCCTCATCATTGGTTGTAGCTGCTTTGGCTTCATCTTTTGTTATTTTTGCTGCTATTTTTGCTTGTTTGGCTGCATTAGATTGATCTCTGACCCTTGGATGTCTAATCAGCACTAGCTTAGTTGCCTTCAATTCTTTCCCAGTTGGCCCTCCCTCGCATGTTCTTGCATTGTGGCCAAAATGACCACATTTTTTTGCGCATAATAATCATGCTCATTTTGCCCTTCCAATCCTCTCTATCTTCTCTTCTCGCATTCCTACATGGCCTACCAACTCCACTTTTCATTTTTTGTGGCATTATAGTATAAAGCCTTGCATATTATGATCAATTTTCCTTATAAGCAATAATATTGATGTTGANATGACCAATTTTCCTTATAAGCAATAGTATTGATGTTGAAGTTATATGATTTCTTGTAGATACTAACAGAATACCATGAACTAAAAATCTTATGTGGATCTACATTAGCATGAACCATAACCCTAACTGCATGTCTACATGGTATTCCAAACAGTTGTCAAGCCCCACATGAACATAGTTTGTTGTTCAAGGATAAAGGAAACTGGGATTTACCTTCATGGATTTCATACTCATCAGGCTTGGACATGTAAACTTTACGAGCTTATGGAGTTCTTACTGATGTCTTTCAAAACTGTAACAATTTTCAGACATATACCTTTATCACTCCAATTCATTGCATTTTGCCACCTAGTTGCTATCTTAATCATGCAGACTCACTAATTACTTCCAAGAACAATATGACATTAGTTACAATTAAAGCTCAAATAAAGAACTATATCAATGAATACTATAACTTGCCTTAAAGTAAAGTTAAGATTGACCTGTTACTTTCAACTTCAAGAGTAGAATCGAAACTATCAACAAAATTTGATGTATTTACATCATTACAAACATTGGGATCAAACTTGTGTTTTCTCTAAGTAAATGGATCACCACCTAAGTTAGCAAATCATGGCATGACTACATCACCAATTACTTCTTTCAGTCTCTCCATTACTTTTTCTAAAAGTGAATTATGAGGTTGCATTGCAGGCCCTCTAAAAGAATGTGTACATCAATGAAGTCACTCCATTTTTCAACTTTTCAACATTCTTTGACTTTTGAATTTTTTTTGGATTTCATCTTCAGAATCAAACTCATCATCATGTTACCCTTCATATTCATATCACTCTGAATCAAACCCTTCATCATCATCCTTGAATACAACCTACATTTTAACTTTCTTGTTCTCTATAGTAGTTCCCCTTTATGTCAACCACACTTTCAGTTGTTGTTGACATCCCCACATTTTGTGAATCTACCCACAACCCCTTCCTTTTTGTAGTGATTTTAGGTATCTTTCTTATAAATAATGACTGAACAGGTATTGAAATACTTTGGCACTAGGTTCAATCAATAAGGTATTTTGTAGTGGGGAAACTCTTGGACTCCTTCTAATAGGTTAAGCCCGAAAGGCTGATTTATGTGAGATTGGAGCAGGTGGTAGGTTAGTATTGAAATCTTTTGTCTTAGACTTGGGTTTTGATTTTGGGTTAGTTGAGTTTGTTGGCTTAAGTTTAGTTTTTGGGATATCATTTGAGGAATCCTCAAAGTCATCAAGCTTGGAGAGGTTTCACTCATCACATTATTATCCACTTGCTTATCATCCACCAGATTATCATCTAACAACAAATCATCCACCAATAAATCATTTATCAGATTATTCTCCACCACATTATCTTCCACCATATTATCTTCCACAACTTTCTTACTTTCAGATTTTCTCTTTAGATTTAGAACCAACTTGTACAAAGAACTTGGTTTTAAAGTTGTCATAAATTATATATTAATGAGTTCTTTACCAGTTAACATTTGAAACATAGTCATAAGATCACTATCTATAACTAAATAATGGTGTTTGTTATTAAATATACACAAAAATGTTGGGAAATGGTAGTCCATCCTCATATCCCTTCTTTCGCTTCATCCTCATTGTCCACAATGATGTCTTTAATTCAGTAACATTACCCTACAATCGATATTCAACAGCCTATGATCATTATTCATTATTCATGTACGTATGAAAACCCTAATTTCATATATAAACTACATGCATGTAATATACAGTGATTGCAATTATAATACACAGAGATATATAACATATTTAACTACATCGCAATATATCACTTATATATATAGGATTAAGTTATATGAAGACCGCCTTTTTGTTCAAGACGTCGAAGATCATATATATACTACTTGTATAACATTGCAAAATATATTGTTCTGCAAAATATGTTCTGCAAGCAGTACGCCAGTACATATATGATCTCCGACGTCTACAACAAAAATACGGTCTCCATATGCCTTTTCCCCAATTTTGAATACTCAACCTATACAGTTCTGAGAGTATCTTTGAGAGAATAATTAAAAGTCTTTATAATTTCAGTTATCAATATTTATCAACCACCATAATTCTATTTTCACCCTTATTAGATTTTATTCTGACAGAGACCACCTCAATTTTCACATTTTTTCCATCAATGAATACTACTAATATATTGTCCATGAATTTCATTATACATGCTAAATTAACTACATAATTATTTACAAAAACATATAAAAAATTATTTAAACCCGAATCAAACTGACCAACTTAACATAAAAATTGAATAACTTGGCCAAATAACATAAAATCGAATAAAAGAATAATTCAAATTCGAATAAAATAATCTCATATATAAGCTCTTTTTTTCCTCTCAAGTTATTTATATAAATCTACACAAAGCGCAGATGTGATCATGATCCATCTGTTTGATTTATATTATTTTTGGCTAAATCATATCATGCATTTCAAAAACACTTCAAATATCTGACAAAAAAACACTTCAAATAAATTTGTTTAAAAAATTAAAAATAATAATTTTAACTTTTTAAAATGCTTACCAAAATATAACTTGCATGCATTTTAAGGGTAATTTGAAAAGGCACAGCCCTCATAAAAGATCAGAAACTTGCATTGCATGCATATATACAAACTCGAATGGGCATATATATTTCAACAAAAACCAACTACTACCAGCTGCAGCTAACTGGGATGACAACGGATCTGGTTCGGGCTGGGTTTTGTGAAATCCAAATCTAAATCCAAATATTTTCGGGTTTTAAAACTAAATCCAAAAATCAACTCGGATCGGATTGGGTTTTTTCGGATATCCAAAAATTGAAAAATAATTTAATTAATTTAACTATCAATAGCGCACATGGAAAATTTGTTCAATCTTCATTATATTTATACAATAATTTATATGCATCTTTCACCGATTAATACCTTAATATAAAATATAATAAAAATTTAACCAAAAATGTGTTTATCACTTTATTAATCTTTTTTATTTAAATCAAATCACAATCGTTACATATTTTGAATATTTAACTAATATATATATATATATATATATATATATATATATATATATATATATATATATANATATATATATATATATATATATATATATATATATATATATATATATATATATAAAAGTTATATGGAGACCCAGTTTTAATTGGAGACTCAGAGAGCGAATAATAACCGTTAGATTAAAATAATATAGATGATTTAGATTTATTTTTTCCTCTCATCACTCTTCCTTTAATATACATAAATGTAATATAATTGTTTTATAAATGTGATATAATTTTTGAAATGTGTATTTGATGTATGTATTTTTCTTTTTCGTACATATCTTTTTAAAAAATAGCATTAAATGATTAAAGTATTAATTTGTGTCATTTAGTTCACTCCTTTAATTTTTAATATAATTAATAATTATTAGAGTGGTCTTAGGGTCTCCAATTTAAGTCGGTCTCCATGTAACTCAACTCTCTCTCTCTCTCTCTCTCACACACACACACACACACACACACATATATATATATATATATATATTAACAAATAGATAAATATTAAAATAATTTTATCTTGAATAAATCTTAAGAGAAATATTGAAAAAAATATAACAAGATTCTTTCTAAAAAAATAGTAAGTTAATTATATATGTAATCAATATATATATATATATCGGATTTTTTTTCGGGTTTCGGGTTTAGATCGAATTTGGATTGGATATCGGATCAGGTTTCGGATCAGTATGCCTCAAATCGAAATCCAAATCCAAAAATCAAATTCGGTAAATCCAAAATTTCAGGTTTCGAATCGGATATCTGTCGGATCGGATTTTTTTGTCATCCCTGGCAGCTATCTTCGAGTACTAAAAATACTCTCCTACCTTGAAGCAAGCAATGATACACTACAGAATTAAAAGAATCCATTCCAGTGGGGTTGGATTTCCAATGTTTTGACCGCCCATTTGGGGCTTGACCTTATTCCATTTGATTTCAATTTAACTCCTTCCAGTTGCTATTTCCCATAACTCTATGGGCAGTGTGTTCACATGGTGGGAGCTTCTCTTTCTTCCATTTGACCCTACCAAGTACCAACTCTCGTCATATGTGGCTAATACTGTGTGTAAAAGATTCGTAGTTTATACAACAGAACAATGCTTCTTTCCATTATAATAACAGTACATCTACTGTACTAGTTTGGTATATTGAACATAATAGTACATTAATATGACATCTGTATAACAACAGCACAAATAAACATGTTGTTGGCCTGTTCTTATATATATATGCAAGAACACGCACTTACACTGAAATCTGAATTGCATTTTGATCATACATCCGTTACTGAACTTACATAACAAAAGTACTTCTAAAGTTGAAATAAATTAACAGATCTTTCATACAGTGCTCCTTTGCAAATACTATCTTTATAAATTTTGTAACATACCAATCTAAAGCATAATTCATTTCAATTTTTTGTCCTATTTATCTTCAGCAATACCAAGTGTTCAGCAAACTATTGATCATGGTTCAACTAGTGAGAGGTCTAACATCTATACTAGTATAACAGCCTATCATTGTAATTATAAAACTTGCAAGAGCATGAAGATAATCTATTTTTTTTCCACAAGCCTGCCTAGAGACCAGATACGCTTTACAAAACAGGAGCAACTAACAAACTTCACATTGCTAACAATCCAATTTTTTGGGATGTCAAAATTACAAGCCAATCAATCCATGATCGGATTGCCCACACATGAAGAACAATGATCCATGCTCTAAGCTGTAACGAGTTCAAAGTGCTAGATTGAGGCTAAAGATTATATGCTATAAAATGACTATGCAATCAGGTCATCAGGGTTCAAAAAGAATCTGTCATTTGTTTAAAGGCATGTCTGCAACAAGGATTATATTTTGTGAATGGGACAACCACAATGATGCTGAAGTGGTTTTAACTTTTAAGTGCCCTAAACCTACACAAACACCATATCAGCTAGACAGCTAGTATACAAAACTATTTGCTTCTCTTGGTCAACTAAACTAAAAATAAAATTTCCTATCTAGGAGCCTGAAGTACAAATTACATGGAGTTCCTAAAGCACTAAACTTGACATTCTTCACATTGACAACAACATTCTAATGTACCATCAACCACCATTCCACTGCTGCCGTATTGCTGATCTATTGGCAAAATGATTTCTAAACAAGAAGCCACTAGTTTCAAGTAGATCAGAGGTCATACCCATTCAAAATTTGTTTCTTTTGGTAAAACCAAAGCAACCAGGCAATCTGGTGAAGATGGACTAATAGAGAGCATGGACACTATTTCGGGTGAGTAAGGGAGAATGAAGAGGAGCCTTGCCCACATGGGTCTTGTTGCTGGAATCTTAATTACTCCAGCGCATTCCCTCTGCTTTAAGTATGAAATAAAATCCTGAAACTGCAAAATGAATGTTTCTTAGTTTACATTACAACTACAACTGTATTTTTGATTACCAAGTCAAACATCATAACTAAAAAAAGTGAAGATATAGAAAGTGAACAAGGCATTGCCTGTTAAACAAACTACATCTAAAAAGGATATATAGAAAGTGTGCATTATTCACTGCAGATAATTCGGGTCATGATAAGAGGTTCAATGGACTAACAACTCTTCTCATTTAAGTTATTTTACAGTGAAAATAATTAGAAAGTACAGGATAAAATGACAATAAATACAGCCAGTGTGATAAAACGACTATGACATAAAAATACACCTCTTTGTAAACAAGGGTGACCAATGTTGTAAATATTAGTAATTACTTTAGTACATCATGTTGGAAAATAAAAACAAACTATACAAACCAAAACTAGAAAATATAGAATATATATAACTTACGCCTTTATAATCTCCTGCCGCGGAAGGGAGCAACTGGCACACCTCTCTCTGCATAGCATTCAAAGCCTTGTTAGCTCCACCTCAACCAAACTCAATTATAAGAAACTAGAAAATGCATTAATTATCCACTCCTACTTGAAAATGATAAAATATGGACTAAGCACCAACCTTTACTTTAAACTGATTAATTCACTCTTTATTAGAAAAGCATTCATAAAATAATGATTCAAAATCTATAAACAATTAAGTTTTGAAAAATATGCAATAATTCACAAACTAAAACTAAAATACTTCAGTAAAGAACTAATTAAATAAAAGCGTCTCAAGTCCTTGTGAGATATACACTGCTGATTTTCTGTTTCATAATATAATAAAAGTAAAATATATGGTTCTCAAAGTAAATAAGCTAACCAAGGGAATAGATGGCAATATCAGATAGTAGTCAAAAAAAGAAGCCAAGGCACCCCTAAATTTCAAGTTGTGATAACCAAGAATTCAGCAAGTCCTGTAACATAAAATTTAGTTGGCTGCTACATAGATAGAGATCTGATGAAAAAAATATGGCCTCAAATGCTAGGGTATTTGTTCAAAGCAGCGAATATATATCCATATTTCACAGCTAGGGCATTCTATTCAGCTAGTCTATGTGAGTAGTATATACAACTTGTATGCAACTAAAACTAAAAAAACTCTAGATAGTACTTTGGGCTCCTTAAATGTTTTCTTTTGGGGCTCCTAAATGTTTGACACTACTTATCTTATACAAATTTAGATACACAATTGTATAGTGATCAGAACGAGATCTAAAATCAAAGTACATGAACTAGCCCCACTGGTAGATTTCTGGCGAAGAGACTGGGTTCTAGTGTTGATAGAAGGCATCTATTACTCTATCAAGCATAGGAAACTGTTTTCAACTTTATAAATACACATAATAAAGATGAATTTATCTCCTCTACACATATACATGCCTAAATCAGCATTTAGCCACTCACTTTGTGTGCTGGGGTGCTCGAAAAAGTTGTCTTAACATGACGAAAATCAGTGCGCTTTGTCATATCTAATTTAGCTGGCCATCTGCATAACTCAACCACCAAATGATCAGATACTACCCTTTACCCATAGAAGTTGCAGATAATTTATATAAGAATCAAGTTACTACTTACTCTGCAGGTTCCGAGGCAGCATTTGAATACTTGCACAAATCAGAATGAAGCCTTTGTGCATTAACTGTACAATAGTGAACCCCACTTTTACTCAACGTGCCCTGCCAATTGTAAGCTGTAGACTGTCCTGAACTTTCCGAGGACTCCCTGAGTGGAAGGGGTGGCGGAGAACTAGGCGGAGGAGGAACTACAGGTGGGAGAGATTGTGGTAAAGGAGGAGGAGATGAAGGTGGAGGTGGAAACAGAGGTGTCAAGTTTGGCTGAGGTGGTAAGTTTGTCAAAGGGGGTGGCACAGAAGGCCGAAAGAATGTCTGATCGAACTGCTGTACTGAGCTTCCTAGCATTTGTGTAAGAGGAGTCACGGACGGAGGTAGAAATGGAGGCGGAACCACTGGAGCATGAAGTATAGGGGGAACCACTGAGATTGGATTTAGTGGATGAGGATGACTCAACCCCCGTGCATCCCAGGAATTGTTAAGAGGAAAATAAGGTCTCATTGATGAAGATGCATAATTTGCCTGTGGTGGTATAGGACCCAGTGTTGCAGTGGTCATGAAAGAATGACCCCCTGGTGCAGGATACATTTCTGTTGTAGGATTATTATACATCCACATTTGTTCATTAGCACCTGAACCCCCACGACCACCTGTAAAGGTCATGCTTTAATATTATATTTTTAAACCAATAACTCACTGATTTGATGGTATCTATGACCTTATACAAGACATTACCTCCTTGTGGAGAATCTGTTGCCATATTTTTGTCAAAAGTACCACAAACAGTTGGTCCAACTTCAGGTGCAGCGCTGCAACCATGTGGAGTCCAGTTCAACTGTGGATGCCTTGTGGTTTGATGAATTTGTGGACTCATTATTTGTGACGTAAGATCTGAATTGCTGCTATCATGTTTCACTTGGAGAGATGTGCCATGGTGCTTCCCAGGATAACTGTTTGAACAAATATGCAAAAGCTTACACAGGAACTATGACATCTAAATTGTGAGCTGCTGATATTAAGAGCTGAAATGATGGTAAACTAGTAGGTCCTGAACACAAACTCTTCCAGAGATGCAATGAAGTAGCAATAATTTGGGTAAGATAAATATAAAACCTTGATGCCACTTGAAAGAAAGACGACTTCAGAACAGCAAATAGATGCATACAACCGAACTAAAAGTTACCAATAGTTTACTGTCTCACAGGTAAAGTAACATATGACAACAGGAATATTAGGCTGAAAATTTGAGCACAAGACCCGCTCATAAGTTAGGCTTCTGATTTAAATGTGTGTGTGTGAGTGAGAGAGAGAGAGAGAGAGAGAGTGCTTTTATATACCTAAACTCAACTTGAAAGAAATTCCCTGGAGAACCATGTAAAATCTTTAAAGCGGTACTTGCAGCATCTATGCTACTGCATTCAACATACCAACAAAGTCCCATATGCAAATGTGCTCTTGTCATTCTCACAACTGAGCCTACCCCGCTAACTGCAAGATTACAGACGGCCATAACCTCATCATCAGTTACACTTGAGGAANATACCAACAAAGTCCCATATGCATATGTGCTCTTGTCATTCTCACAACTGAGCCTACCCCGCTTACTGCAAGATTACAGACGGCCATAACCTCATCATCAGTTACACTTGAGGAGTTGGTGTTTGAGAGGCTGATCCAGAGAGTGCTTGTTGGTAATCCATCTTCTTCTCTCACCGAAGCAGCATGATAATTTCCGTGAATATAGCTTTCATTATAACTTCCGTTAGATGGAATAGTATATTTCGCACGTAATGATGCAAGTAAAGTAGTCATACTTGACATCCTTGTTCTGTAACTCTCAGAGGGACTCTCAAGCACCGTTTGAGCATGAGGTGATTCACTGACACTATTACCAGAGTTAGTTCTGAAGTAAGCAGGTGCGACGGGCCCATGCCTTGAAGTTTCCATGTGCATTCTTGTATTAGCCGTCGAAGGTAGAAGATACTTGCTGCTTTCCTTGCGCCACTGTCTGAGATGTGCCATTACATTTGTTGCTTCTTCAGGGTTTTCAAACTCCATTAGTATTGCCATTTCACTCCTAAGATCGGTTATCATGAGTGGCCCTTTGTAAACCGCTTTCTTAATTTCATGCAGGATCTCATCCTTGGCCCATTGAGTTGGAACATTTCCAACATAAACATGACAGCAAGAACCAATTGCAACACCATTAATAGCCCCCCTTGTGCCTAATCCTATATCCAAGAACTTTACATGGAGAGGAGCACCCCAAGGGGCACATCCTCTCATATATCCCCTGGCCCTTACGGCATCCATTATACTTTTGTACTCAACTGATGCAAATCCCTTATACGGATAGTATAAGAACTGCTCTGTTGGACCAAACTTTTCAAACTGGAACCTTACCAGTGCTTCAGATGCATCAGGGCCTAAACAACCCAACCACAGTCGTCTTGAAGCTGAAAAAATATCCATTGTCGCTGGGTCCCCATCAGAGAACCAACTCACATGACTTGTGGAAGGGGATGGCATTGGCATATGATGTTGAGGTGAATCGAAAGGCAATTGTAAATGGCCAACAGAACCTGCAGAAGATTTTAGAGGTAACGCTAAGTTTTAATAATGTAGGAAAAGTTTTCACTTCTACAAAATAACTAGTACCTTCGAATGAATTACTCCTCATGTCATATGATTTTCTCGTGGTAGGAGAATGTATTTGATTATTTAACAGGTCTCTTGGTGTACAGGATCTGGGTCTCAATGTTTCTCCAGCATCAGATGTATCAAAATCCATGGATCTTGGTCCTCCAACATCAACATTAGATCCAACAGTTACATGCATAGAGGTTTCAGGAGGAATTAGTGGATGTCGATCTGTCAGTTTTTGGCCTAAAAACTTGTCAGCCAAATTGTTGACATACGATCCATCTCTTATCGAAATTTCAGAATTATTATCATGTCTTTTTGGAGCCAAATATTGTGCACTGAAATTGTTGGATGCAACAGAACTATCCTCAATGTTATTTAATTGATTATCTGCAGCCTTAACCTGTTCAGCAAAGGACGGAAACACTTCTTCCAGAAGAGAGGTAATTTCCGAACCAATTTGTGACGATGCGGAAGTACAGAACTTCTTGTAAGTTAATATTATCCAATTTCTCAGTGATGGATATTTGCTAACGACCTGGATGAATCATAAGACAGTAAAAAAAATTATTCTTCAAGTGAAGCTAAACTTTAAAGACAGGTACACATAATGTAGACCAAATGGATCATACCCAGACAGCTGAAAAATGCTAGTTAGTAGTGCAATGAAATTATTAGCTTGCGAGTATCAGTGAAGCAGACACATATTTCATCAAAAGCTAAGTATGACACTGAAAACTGAAAAGGACATCAACAATATACATTTACTCAGTATTGTTTTAGTTGTTGAAAGAGAGAAGATGATAAATTGCTAATGATTACATTTTAAAGTTAGGAAGTCCGTATATATTTCACACCTTATCAGCATAAAAGGAACAAACTTAAGGAGTTAGGAATTGAGTGCTCATGTTTCATGTCCTCATCTTCTATTACTGCGCTTTTTTTTAAACCTATCTAATATCGAGAAAAAAAATTCGAAAATCATCAATACTATAAATTAGATATATACAAGTAATTATGATACCACGGTGAAATACAAAAATAACCTTTATAGGGTTTAGCTATAAACAGATTATTTTGAAAATACACAAACATAACGTCATCTTTATCTGGGATCCAATTATTAACATGATTAACATAGTTCCAAAAGCTTAAATGTCAACTCACTCCAAGCATGAATATAAATAGCGGAAAAGAAGTACTTAAAACATAAAAAATTGATGTTTTCCAACAAAATGAGGTCCAATGCAATTATGCAACAAATGCCACATGAGTTGTGAAGTAGTGCATTGGTTACCATACTGAAGAGTGGTCGAGTGTTCAAAAAAATTTGGGTGGAGTCGAATTTTGTAGATTTTATTCTTGGAAAAACAGGATTTGAGATTTGTGGCGAATTCGGACATATGGGTGTTTGTCCTCATCATTTTTGGTTTTCAAAAACTAAAAACCTAAAGGAAAATTTAAATGTTCAAGGGGTATTTGGCAAAGGGATTTGTAGTCCCCGTAATTTATATTGGTGGGGGATGTCTTAGGTATTTTGGAAAGCTGCAGATCATTCTGGAGATGAACATCTGGTTTTCTAAAATGAGGTTCGTAAGCCTCATCTTTACTGCAATATAGGGATTAGAAATTCTGAAAAAAGGAATAAAGCTTTTGCAATGAAACAGTTGTGATAGCTTTAGGTGGAGTCTGAGGCCTTATGGCAGATAGTAAAGATTATTATCTGTCGGCAGTTCGTTTATCAGAATCAAAAGGCTGTCTAGTCGAGAACATTGATTTCCGGTATATATGACAAGTATATCAGTGTGGAAATTTAAAATTGGAGGGAAATAAGATTGGGTTCTAAGCGGATGCATAGCTAGGTGAAATTTCAATGAGTATCCAGTTTTCAAAGTTAGCCTTGGCCGGTGTCTTAAGGCTACAAATTGTTCGATAACAGACATGGCTATTATAGGTGTCAATGAGTATGGAAACAGGTTGTCTAGGAGGAATTTATTAGATAGGGAGATACCCAAAGTGGTTTAGCTACATTTGTTATAGTGTGTTTATTTGCCAGCTATTTTGGAGAACAGAAGAATTTGGATTCCCAGAAATCATGGTTTGTTGTCATGCATGTCAGCTTTTCAAAGGATGAATAATATTCATTCAGAACAGAAATGGGCTAGAGCTTTTTGGAAAAATTATGCTTCTAAAGTTTAGGTCTTCAGTGAGCAGTTGCTTCTCCGTAAGATTAGTTTTCAAGAAATTTGCAGTGGCGAAGGCCATGTTATATTATATCCTAGCCGGTGTATCTTTTACAAGGAGGCGATTTGAAGATTCGAGTCATTCTTTGGAATCAGTGCGAGACAATATTTGGTTTAGGTTGCCATACAGGTTCATGGATCTAAAAGTTTCAAGGATTTATCCTTTTTAGATCCAAGCAAGAAGTTGAATAAGATTTTGTAGTTTTAATTCTCTGATGGCAATTATGTTCAACTACTCTTCACTACAAATTTATTATTTACCCAAGTGTCACTGGGGCCAATTAGTCTTTCAGCATGTGCCTTCTTCCTTAATCGCTTACCACCTAGTGCTCTTCAATATGAAACTACTTTTTATTTGGCATCACCCCTTTCACTTATTACCTAATCTATTTCCCCAGGGTGTTTGCTATGTGACTTCTAGACCATATACTTAACCCAACTCAAGTGCTCACATAATTGTACCTACTGGCTAGACTCTCACTCAACAAGGATAACAATATAATCATCTTTCACGTCGTTAGACTTCCATAAGTCATGACATGACATGTTAGGAGTATGTCTCCATGTTCCATACTTAGGGGTGGTATACTGTCAGCCCTTAATGAAGAGACAATACACCAGTAAAACTGTTTTGGGCAGTAGGGCTTGATCCCCTTTATTTGACTTGGCCTCCAAATTTTGTTACAGCTCCTCTTTGCATTCTTGTAATCAAGTGTCCTTCACTTCTATCTAACTTGTGCACTTACAGCCCCCGAGACAACAGTGCACCACCACTATACCTAACCTAGCTCCTCACCCTATAGTACATTCTTCATACGATTCTCATAATTCTGACATCTCTTAACTTGATTTTCCAATTTCTTTCACCTCAATATAATATCCACCACACCCATTTCTTATGTATATTTTTTTCTTAATTTTCTCCTTTCGTGAAATTATATCCTCTTTGTACAGTGTATCAATTCCCACTTCTTCGTAAGGCAAGATTCTAGTGTGTTGCTAGATGAGAAAATTTAATAGAAGATATATAATACTCTGAAACAGAATGGCGCCTGAAAACTTGTTCCTGATCCAGGATTTTTTTTAAGAAGCTGGTCACAACTGGATACTAAACTATAAACAAGAAGCCAGTGGGCTGGTGAAATTTACAGTCCTAGTTTTGCTTGCCAGTGGATAGGNTTTTTTTAAGAAGCTGGTCACAACTGGATACTAAACTATAAACAAGAAGCCAGTGGGCTGGTGAGATTTACAGTCCTAGTTTTGCTTGCCAGTGGATAGACCAAGAGTTATGAGATTGACTTTTATGAGACATATACCACAATGCCTGAAATGAATTTCATTAAATTAATCTCTTGGGAAACAACCTAAGCTTATAGTTCAAAAAGATAGATGTTACGAATGCCTTCTNGCCTGAAATGAATTTCATTAAATTAATCTCTTGGGAAACAACCTAGGCTTATAGTTCAAAAAGATAGATGTTACGAATGCCTTCTCAAATAGAAACATAGTAGATGAGTTTGGTCATATAATGCAATGTGAATGACATAATGTTTGTAACAAAAACAAGAAAGTATTTTACGGCATAGATCATCTACATAGTACATAAATGCTATTGTTTTTAACCTGCAAAATAATTGTGTGAGTTGTAGGAATTAATTACTAGTTTCTCAGTTCAGTTTTAAACGAGAAACTTTTAAAAACAAGGTTTTTGATAGTTATCCAGGCCACAACATTAATATTAGTATTAGCATTCAATCTGAAAAAAGTATACCATCAACATTTTAATTGACACTAGTATGGGTGCAAGCTTGCAGACTCACAGGTTGAGACTATTATAGATTTCATGGAGGTATAGATGAAACAATTAAAAAGATAAAGATACTCAAACACAAATTCCCTTGTTTTCTCACTAGGAACCAACTATCAACAGATTTCCAATCAAATTATGGTCTAACAAAAAGTAATGACAACCAATATCATGAAAAGATCATACTTCACAATAAACAATAGAAACTATAGTTTACCAGTCCCAGTAAGCAATTCTTCAAGACAGGAGGTGGACCATCAGACTTGTGGTTGTCGTGTGACACTAGCCCATGAAGGGTGATATCTTCAGTTTCATGTCCTGTATCATCGGAACATGTAGACAATACAATGCCATCATTTTTACAATCCACATGATTAGCCACATCACTGGCCTCAAGCTCACTTGTGATCTGACGAAGAAAGTAAAGCCCATAGTTACGGAATTCCTCTGTTGCCACTGAGTCAAATAGTTCAAAAGAAGCAGCAAGTGCATTTTTAGGACAGCAAAAGAAAATCCAGATAAGGCTTAGTGCACGTAACTTTGATAACTTGGCCACTGCATTATCATCTTCAGCTAAAACATTTTGCTTGAATTCAGAATACAACACCGTAGAATCTTGCATCTTACGCACACCTTTATCAACAATATGAAAAAGATCAATTCCATTAAAAGTGGATATAAAGAAGCTGAGCACATTTATGAAAACATCAGAACAGATGCCCTTAATGACGGATGATGTTGGTGCCTCTGACTGTGCAGCTTGGCAGATGTCCACTAGACCAGAAATGCAGAGAGCAGCAGTCCTACATGCAACCCCGTCACTATCCTCTCCTCTAGTTATTATTGCTAAGCTGCAATTATGCATATTAATGACAACCTTGGTGGCAGCTTCGAGAGCAGTGGGACAGATTGATGCATATCTAGGAATAAATTCTGCAACAATACGTTGTACACTTGTACATCCTGCAAGTTAAAAACATAGCAGAGATCAGAGATGTGTAGCTTTTATAATTTGCATAGAAACCTAAATTATGATATAACATCAAAAGCCCTTCCAAATATGGTGAGAGACCTTGTAGTGTTCCTTATCACAGACAAATATAGTTGACAGCGGAAAAGATAGACTTAAGTCAAAGATGTAGTTGCTAAGATACTCAATATAGGTTCTTAGGTGCTTTTATTATCTGATGATCCAGATAACTGAAGTGTCGTTTTCTGGTCTAAAAAAATAAAAACAGCCAATCTAGCAAAGTCTATAATATGGAAATCAAATTAAGTCCCTGAATATATCCAGCTACTCACTGAAATCATAAAACTCTAAATCAGGACATTGAGGTCATACGGTACTACTACGATAGTAAGTACTATCAGATAACACTTGGTCATGCAGGATTTGGGCCTTTTCTTTAATGTTAAAACATGCCTCGTCATTAATAGAGTAGAGTAAAAAAGGAGAAGAATATAACACAATGATACAGGCATTCTAAGTTGAGGAAAAAGACTGGAATCATGAAAGTTGATGATGAGAAGAAGTTGAATATGTGGTGATTGATATTTTGATATTATTTTCTAGGACTACAATGATATATTTCATTATATTAGGTAGCACTTGATCATAATCCTATTTAAAAGAATAAAAAATGCTAAGAGAGTATCTTCAGTAATTCAGTTAAAGAATCTTGGTTAACTACTTGGCATAGCTAAACAGTATCGACAATATTTAAAAAGGAATATAATCTATGCATTTTACCATAATAAATAAAGCATATGAAAACGCTAGTAATTCTACCATGCCCTCTAGATTCTGTTTTGCTTCTGCCTCTGAAATCTTCTATATCTACCTCCTTTTGATGCGGAACGAGGAATTGAAATATGAGTCTTTATTTATTTTATGTTATTATTTATGAATACATATAATTATAAAGTTTAATCATATTACATATATAATTTATTAGGAATACTCTAGAACATAATAGAGAATAAAAAAGGGATTTGTTTCCTTTGTTATTGATATCTTACTTGGTGGGTAAGTTTGGGGATTTACTACTATATAAGGAGATGTAATATTTTATTATTGGAAGACTCTGATTGATATTAAAATTGAGATTGTTCTCTCTTGTTGTTATGGGTTGTATTCGTAACATATTCTTCCTCTTTTCAGCGGTTGAGAGCGGTTGAGATGCGGTTGAGAAATCCTAGGGATAGTAATTCTTCTTATAAGGCTTTTCGGTTTTCTGCAGTTAATCCACAATTATCTACCATTTTACTTGTTTTTATTCTTGTCGTTTTTATTCTTGTCCTGAATGACTTTTCTTCACTCGTCTCTTAAATAATCTATTCTTCAAAGGTTCGACTTACTATGCATATAGGTATAAAGTACGACATTTAGGGGTCGCTTGGTTCAGGAAAATCTGGTATGAGGTATGGGCTTGGAATGAGTTAAACACTTAAATCTATCCCGAGTGTTTGGTTAATGATATTAAAATTTTGAAACTCATAACTCAAACCCATGAGATATGGGTTTTGATACCTTGGAGGAGGGGTGGGTATGGTTAACAGGTTTGAGGAAAATATGGTATGAGGTATGGGTTTGGAATAGTACAAAATCTAGTTTGAATCAAATAATCAATCCTATTTAAGTAGGGTTCATTATATAAAAAGTCAGTTTCATTATTAAAAGAAAGGAGAATATCTTAGAACTCCTGATAGTGCTACTTATGTTCAATTTATTAGAGTATTATTTGCTTAAATACCTATCGTGCGTCCTTACCTAATTGAATCAATTTAAAAAGAAAATAATTATATGCATTCCATGTATTCTTTTCATTATACAATTCATTTACTATATCTGTGTGTGTACATGTAATATTTCTTATTAACTATGAATATCTCATACTATACAATACCAATAAAGTTCTTAACTTAAAGCATATACTTTTTTGTGTGCTTATATGTTATTTTAAACATAATTCAGTATTGTTCAAGGCGAGAGGCTAGTGTGGCTGAAAGGTTTCTCCAAACCTAGGCATGAAATAAAATCAAGAATTCAGGCCACTAATTGACCTTTACTGTTATTAGCATTAATATAGAGTTCATCACTCATAATTAATGTCAAACATCTGTTATTAGCATTAATTTCATTCACATCATGTGCAAGTACATACTACATACAATAACAAGTGGCACACTGCACACTTCAGTACAACATTTCAGTAAGCACACTGCACACGTACCGAGAATGTGATTACTTGATGAAGGCGACGTACTAAAGGAAGATACTATCTAACAAAAGATAGAATTTTCATAATATTAAATGCTACTGCATAAACATAATTAATGTACTATGTAGGCAAACTTATGTGCTCAAAAGTATATACCTTTTTATCTTCTATAATTACTACAATTATATACTCCCTCAGTCCCAAATTAGTAGTCTCTTTTGAGAAAAAAATTGCACCATATTAGTTGTACATCTCTTTCTTCAATATAAATTTGTGGCTATTTTTCCAATAATACCATCTATTATTTATCATTTCCAATGTTCACTTCTTTTCATATACATATAGAGTTAATGTCATAATTACGGGTGGAAATGGAAAATGATTTTGTAATATGCGTAATATTTTCACAAGAGACTACGAATTTTCACTACTAATGTACCAACAATCCTTAAGAGTTGATGTCTTACTTTGAGATTACTTGAAGATGATACTTGTTGCAATGTAAGTAACTAATTTAATCTAAAAATGATATCCCGGACACATAAATCTTAGATGGAACACATTATTTTAAACATGTTGACTAACAGATAGAAAAATTGCCAATTGGCACCTAGTCATGGAGTCCACCTTCCATCCACTCAACTACTTACCATGACAACCTCACCTTTTACACACATCTAGCTAAAGGAAGTAAAAACCACATTGTTAAGCTATAAATTAGACCATTAAACAAGACAAAAACTTGTGATGCATCAACTCATTGTTTAGAAGAACTCATAGTTTAGAATTGGAAACAATACGCATTGCATTGTAACCGATTGTTTTCGTGAAAAAGTTGGACCATAAACTAAAAACAACGAATGAAACTTCAACGTAATAAACACCAAAACCAAATATTACCAATATTTTTTACCATCACAAGCTCCAAAACATAATTTCATGATAAATGACATCCGAAAACACTTACTAGAACTGATAAAACGAAACAGTTAAATAAATAGTCGCAAAAGCACATGATCCGCAAATTCAGCTAATTACACATCACTCATTTCAAACATCAGTATCCATCGAAACACTTCAATCACTTTGCTAATATACAATCACGGCCCTAAAACAAAAACCTAAACGCAAACCCTACCTAAACACACATCTTAACAACAAATCAAGTTAAAAAACACAAAATCCAAGTCATTTCATGCTCAAACCCTAACAAATCAATCAAATTAATCACAAAATCAAATTAAACAAAAAAAAATACATATAAAAGATATACAAAAAGTGTAAGTAATTGACCTCGAGAAGCGGTGATGAGCGCAAGATACGATTCCTCTAATTTGGGCATAAAGTTAGGGTTTTTGTTCGAAATACATTGTTTTAATAGCTTGTAATGTTCATATACGTTGCGAATCTCCTCTTGATTTCGTCGCCGGCGTTGAATTTCATCGTCGGAGAGATTGTGCGGCGGCGTCGAACTGTTGTTTTCCGGCGGCGGTGGCGGAGGGTCGTAGAGCTTGCGTTTCTTCAGTGGTTGGTCTGTGGAAACCATGACACTGTGTGTGTTTTGAGTGTGAAAGAGTGCGTGTATGTGTATATATACATGTATGTATGTATCATATATGGAGCATGCTTTTTGTTTTTTGTTAGTTACAGATATATACCATATCGGAGCATGCTCATGAGTCATGGATCACCCGACGTAATGATAATGAAATGTTTGGGTTTAGATTCGTTGGGCTTTTGGTGGCCCAACAAAGGATATATATTTCACTCACTAATTTTGAGTATCTGTTTTTACGAGTAATTAGAATAGATATATGTACACCTCTTTTATGATAGTTTGGCCATACTAATATTATATTGCCTTCTCCACCTTTAATATAATACTCCTTTAAAAAAAACCTTTAATACAATACTAGAATGTTAACTATTTTTATTAAATTTCAATTAAAATTTTTATAAAATTTCACATTATATTATATTTTCACGATCATAAACATAAAACTTATACAAGTGTACGAGGTATACGCACAGATGAATTTTTTCAATTTTTTATTATTTTTATTTTAATATTTTTTAATAATTTGAATTTATTTGTATTTGTATAATAATAATTTAAATTTTATTTAATATTATATGTATATGTTTTTATATAATTTATTTGTATTTATATTTTAATAGGATAATTTTTGTTTGTTTTGTATAGAGATGTATTTTACTTAGGAGATT
>QRFB01002285.1:34797-56787 GCA_008931105.1 Oenanthe javanica | reverse complement strand
CTTTTTTAGAGGAATATCGCCCACACGTGAAGTTTGTATTGATAATAATATTACTCCACGATATAAAGTGAAAGTAATAAAAAAATTAATATATAAATATAAAGTTTCGGACAGAGTCCCGGAAACGGTAACAAGTTTTGGGCCTAGCCTATCAATTACATTTACTAATCAAGNAGTTTGTATTGATAATAATATTACTCCACGATATAAAGTGAAAGTAATAAAAAAATTAATATATAAATATAAAGTTTCGGACAGAGTCCCGGAAACGGTAACAAGTTTTGGGCCTAGCCTATCAATTACATTTACTAATCAAGTTGATAAACTATAACTTTTTTAGAGGAATGTACGTTATGAGAAATATCTTAAAATGAGAAATGAAAAATTAGATTTTAATCACATATTCAATTTTAAAATGAAAAATATCTTAAAATGAGAAATAAAAAATTAGATCTTAAACACATATTCAATTTTAATCTAATGGTTCCAAGGTGCAACCACGCACAAATTAAATGCACCCTCACATTCACAAGGAGCCTGATTGACTAAGTTTAAAATTGTGACTTGTGACTTAAAGTGACTTAACGTGATAAACCGGGAGCTTAAAATGCATGTTTGGGTAATTTTGTATTAAGAGTGACTTATGTGTTTTTAAAAATATAATAATAAAATAAAAGTGACTTATTAGTAATTTATGACATATGAATAAATTTTATCAAAATAGCAAAAAAAAAAAAACTGAAAAAAATACATAATACTTATTTTTGGCTTTAAGTCAGTTTCTCTCTTAGTCAGAAACAGCTTTAAGCCCCTGGCTTAAAATTTAGCCAAACTGGCTCTTAATCCCCTTCATTTTAAATATAATTTTCTCGTTAATTGGTGAACTTTTTTTCAAATCTAATTTCACTGCATTTTTCTCCATCTCCCAACGATTAATTTTTATACCATATGTGTTATATTCCTGTAAATTTTATTTTTCCGGTAACCTCTATTATTTTAGATGAACATGATGTATATAAGTTAGTGATTACTGTAATATGAAATACTGATTTGTGTAATATTAATTATTGATTTCTTTAATATAATTTAGTGATTTCTATTATATTAAATATTAATTTATGTAATATTGATTACTGATTTATGTAATATAATTTTCATAATAAAAACATATTCTATTATATTTATTATTTATATTAAAAACATAAATTTTAAATAATAAAAATATACAATTAAATACTAATTTATGTAATATTAAATAATGATTTCTGTAATATTAATTACTGATTTATGTAAATATAATTTCCATAAGAAAAATATATTCTATTATATTTATTATTTAAAATTAAAAACATAAATTTTAAATAATAAAAATATAATATTAAATACTGATTTCTGTAATATTAAATACTAATTTCTTTAATATTAATTACTAATTTATGTAATATAATTACTGATTTTCATAATATAATTTCTGTAATAAAAATATACTTTATTATATTTATTATTTGAAATTAAAAATATAAATTTTAAATAATAAAAACATACGTTAACAAAATAAAAAAAGAAGACAGGAAAAAAGATATAAACAGCGGGAAGCAGATTGCCGCGGGGGGCCTGGGAGCGGCTCACGTGTGTATGGAGCCGCTCACGTGTGTACACAAGTACATATATGGGCTGCCTCTCTTAAACTGGCTTGGACATATTCTCATTTCTCATTTCAATAAGTCACTTTATACNAACATACGTTAACAAAATAAAAAAAGAAGACAGGAAAAAAGATATAAACAGCGGGAAGCAGATTGCCGCGGGGGGCTGGGAGCTGCTCACGTGTGTATGGAGCCGCTCACGTGTGTACACAAGTACATATATGGGCTGCCTCTCTTAAACTGGCTTGGACATATTCTCATTTCTCATTTCAATAAGTCACTTTATACATATATATATATATATTATTTGTTATTTTAGATATCTAATTAAAGTGATAATTATTTTCTTTAGTTAGTTAATTTTTTGGTAAGATACGATAATATTTTAAAAAATTATTAGACTTCTTTTGTTTGTTTCTCTTCTGATTTACAGATAAAAAAAATAATTAAATTAAAATGTGATGGAAGGCTGTATAAGGAAATAGCAGACATTTCGACTGAGATAGAAATTATATCATCCCTTTGAACGAGTATCGGAACTGGTTCGGGTATAGTTTGAATTAATATCGGGTTTAGATTAAATTCGGTGCACGTTATCGGATAAAAAAAAGGTCCGGGTTAGTTTTAAATTATAATAAAATAAAAATAAAAATCGTTAACTAAATTTATTAAAATAATAACTTATTCATTATCATTTTGCTTCTGTTTTTAATTGTGAGATTTTAAAAAATCGTCTCATTATTAAATAATATAAATTTTTAAAACTTTGATTATACAACCATTTTAATTTTTTGTTGTAAAATTATTTTAAATATAAATTTTGCTTAAGAAAAAATTAATTTAGTGAATAAAAAATAGGTCAATATATAAAATATAAATTATGACCCATTAAAATATAACTATTATATCAAAATTCAATTCATCTCTTTTCTAATTCGATGTAATTTGTATTTATATCAAATATGATCTCGTATTTTAAGTCATATTCGGTTTTAATCGATTTTAAGTTATTATCGAATTTAATAATTCAGATTATTTTCAATCCGAATCAAATCAGTTTTCAAATATTATCAAATTATGCAATTTATATATATAAACGGATTCGATTACATGTAATAATAACTTTTCCTTTTTTGCGATAATATGTATAATAACTTTTATTTTGATAATGATATATGATTTGTAAGTATTCTTTCAGGAAAGTGTTAACATGCACCGATGTACCATTCCAAAAATAAATAAAATACATGCACCGATGTAAGAGATTTTTTTAAAAAAATATAGAAACGATTACGATTTTTTTTTTTTGAAAACTAACTGTTTTACAAAGTTATAGAAAAAAGTTAATATTAAGGGGCCGTTTGATTTATATTGGAGAAAGAGAATGAGACTTATAAAGAGAATTAAAGAGAAAGGACAAAAATGACTTTCAATTTTTTTCCTTATTTGGTTTAATTCCGGATATAAAATAAATAATTATTTTTAATTAATTATTTTGAGAAAATTATTATTTTTAGGATTGATATAAAATATAAATATATAAAATTTGGAAGTATGATAGAGAAAAAGTAATAAGGGAAAGAAAAATAAAATATTTTGAATTAGTTTTATAAAATAAATAACAATAAAGGGAATGAATGTTGTTGTTTCCTTTTCCCTTTATTTATTACGCTTAACTAAATGGCCCATTGGTGTGATAACTTCTTTTGAATTGATAATTATTTCTTGTTTGAAGAATAGCAAAGCGATATTTAGAGATGACAGTTTTATCCGATTCGATGAATACCAAATCCGTTTTGACTCGTTTGAATTTTTTCAAACTTGATTTTTTGGATTTGGACATGGATCTTATTTTTAGATACGAATGAGTTTGAATCTGAATTTGAATCTTATGTATTCCGAATCGAAACCTGATTCAAATATAATCCAGACCCGAAATTCGATAAAAACCCGATATATATATTGTATGAGAAACCCGTCTCACATTAAATACTCGGTGAAACATATAATAAATAATATTTTTTATGATACAAATATCTTTTACACTATGTTCTATATACTATGGGCCCGTTTGTTTTCCTATTTATTCTGAACATAAGTGCTTATTTTCAGAAAAAATAGGTATGTATGTACTTTAATTTAAAATAAATAACTTATTTTTTATTTTGAAAATAATATTTGGTTTTAAAATTTCATAATATCATTCAATTGCATACAGGTGTGCATTTTATGACGTTAATATTGTTATCTATTGCATAATCATAAATGTATTATAAAAATTTATGATTATGATTATGCAATAAAAATTTATGTATAAATTTTATTCTCAATACTGAATTCTAGTTTGATTTTGAATCATATTAGAAATAGAAATTGTCACTTTTAAGTTTTGGATACATAAAAGTTGAAAGCATTATAAAAAGAGAAACTAAATATGGAGAACGTGTTTCGCAAAATATAAAAAAACGGAGAACGTGAGAAAGTAACAAGAAAATTAAACAAACTAGTCCATTACTTTTGGGACACACTTATAATTCATTCTAGTGACTTGTTGCATCAACAAGACAGTCAGTTTTACTATTTTTCTTCCTCGTCACTGGATTCATCATCTTTTCCTTCATCTTCTGATTTTAGAGAAGCCAATGAATGCATAGACATATTACTATGATATTGTTGCACAACTAAAACTGATGCTTCTGTTGAGAATTCTGGAGTTATCAAGAAGCTTCCAATCGGTCCCAATTCTGGGGTGTCCGTTTTTGTCATCAAAGATCTTGCTATCTCTGATTCTGGCATTCTTCCAACCAAGAACAAGTTGCACTTACTAAACTCACTCATGACTTCAACAGTTTGTGCAGCACTGTTAACTATTCTTTCTTCGTATTTCATTTTCTTGTTGGAGATGTTTCGCTTGAAATCATCAAGAACTGCGTCATCAATTGACCTTTCTTCAGCATTTGTGAAATCATTCATATCAACACTAATGACGTCCCCTATCACGTTAGAATCCAACACAAATCTTACAACTACTAGACTTATACCGGGATGCTCAGCCATTCGTTTCCCATAAGCAAGTGCTTCATGGTCATCATGTCCTCCGAAGAAAAACATTGTCATTACAGAATCGACATTGCTAGCAGTGACATGCGAAGAGCCACCAAGTCCACGGTCTATTAAGATACCAACCGAGCAAGGCGCGTGCTCAAGGACTCTTCGATTGACTTGCCTAAATTCATTTCGAGTAGTCTCTAATTGTCCATCAAGCCTTTGATGCTTATGGAAAGGGAGGATTATCATGGCTACCTTTTTAGCATCTGCACTTCCACAAATGTCTTCATGTATCGTCGCCATTCGTGAAATAGCTGTCGTAGGTTGGATAGACACTTTGCTCAAGTGCTGGAAAGTCTCAAATGCTACGATAATTTGAGTAGAATCAGAACTTCCCACCTTATTCCAAAACGGCAGTCCATTTCTTCTAGCCCTGTGAACCATAAGCATAGAAGATGATCTTTCAGATAGTTCCATGAGGTGCATCGCATACACTCGAAGGCCACCTCTTTTTCCAGTGCCCCGTGAAGCTTCAATGAGATTTATCAAAGTCGGAATATTTCTAGCACTGTGGAAGCACACCAGAATCCGAAATGGAGAGTTTGTTTCACTCCTTTGAACAGTTCTGTGCTTGTATGCCATTTTGTCTAATTTTTTAGCTGGCTTATATACCGCAACAACTAGAGGTGTCGTGATGAAAGTTGTGAAAAGCGCCATCAGAACCAAAATAGCGAATGTTTGATCATTTAACACCTGTAAAATATTAAGTTTCAATTATCAAACACCTTATAACAAATAAAGTAAAAAAAAAAAGAAATTATAGAAGAACTAATGAAGTTAAATCAATCATACCCCTCTGTCTTTTCCAATATTTAGGACGATAAGCTCCACCAAACCTTTAGTATTCATCAAAATACCCAAAGCTAGAGCCTCCTTGAAAGGCATTTTACACAAAAGTGAGACCCCAATAGTGCCACATATCTTTCCAAAACAAGCTGTAGATATGACCATAACCAATAGACCCCATGACTGAATTCCTTTAATTGTGGTGACATCAGTTTTCAACCCACTTGATACAAAATACAATGGAAGTAGAAGACCAGAAACAAGATCTTCAACTTTTTCCACAAGAGCGCCAGCAAATGGTCCATCTTTTGGAACAAGAACTCCAATCACAAAAGCCCCAAACAAGGCATGGATACCTATAGTATCAGTGACAAATCCTGCGGCCAAAACTATTGCTAAAATAGCACAAACATACATTTCATCAACCGGTTCGCCTTCTGGACAATGTCGTGCCATCCATTTAAATAAAGGAGGTACAACGAGTATACAACCACCAATAAAAGCAGCACCACACAACAAAACCCATAATGAAATCAAGGGGGAACGACCAGAGCCCGAGAGAGCAATGGCAAGAGCAAGTAGAATCCATGCAGCAACATCATTGACAGCTGCAGCAGACATAGCCATCCGGCCAACATCGGTTGTTAAGAGCTTGAGTTCAGCTAGTATACGCGCTAAAACAGGAAATGCTGTGATTGAAAGGGCCACTCCCATGAACACTAGAAATGGAGCTTCATCCACACCTTGAGAGATTGTTCCTCGAAGAACAAAGGAAACTCCGATCCCTAATATAAAGGGGACAGTAATTCCAGCAAGAGCAATGGCTAAAGCTTTCTTTCCAGTACGACGAAGAGATTTTGGATCAAGTTCAAGACCAACAAGGAACAGAAAGAAGAGGAGACCAAGGTTGGCAACTGTGTCCAACACCGTGAGGCTCTTTTTTGGAAAAACTGCATCGAGATACGTTTTGCTACGACCAAAAGCTGACGGGCCAAGTAAAATTCCTCCCTGCAAAATGTGTTCAATAATCAATTATTAAGACAAGTATATGACAATGAACTTTAAAAACTTAAATTATCATAATCGCGGGAGAGCGAATTGAACTTACAACTATCTCAGCAACAACCCGAGGTTGGCGCAATGGTTTGAGAAGGTAGGCTAGAAACCTTGTGAAAACAAGAACTAAGCATATCTGTAAGATAATCAATGGAAGTGCATAATCAAGAGGACTATCTCCTTGAAATACTCCATTCGATGTGGCCTTCATAGGATGTGGACAACCAGTTCCATTGGACGCCATTTTACTCGAACAATCTCAAAAATCACCCGCAAAAAACAACTTCCTGCAATTTAAAATCAAAATTATCGTTCAAATCAGATTCAAAATTTTAATATATAACTAAGACCTAAGAAGTTTAAAACTAAACACACGAGTTTTAAATTACAGTTTTCAATATTGTTAACTTTAATCCTTTTACTTAACCCCCACATATATAACTCTAAATTCGAAAGAATAAGAATTTGCCTTAACAGTGATTACAATTAACAAGTCAAAAAACTTTCAAGATAATCATTCATATGATCATTTTAAAAAAAACTAAAAAGATAAATGATAAACATGATCATGTCATCACAAGATAATTTCAGATATATATGTACATTTTGAATAATAATGTAGTAAAATAAGTATTTCCCCGGTCTGGTGTTAATTAAATGGAGTATATAATTACAGCTCAAGTCAGCATTTACAACAAGACTTTTAACTCGCGAGTAGCCATAAAAAAAACCAGCAGACGCATATCCTCTTCTGATTCGATAAATTTAATTTTTAAAGATCGAGATGTCAAGTTTGCACTGCCATTTTGAAATCGATATTACTTCCTAACGAAGAATATTCAGCCATAAAAAGAAGAAGAATGACAACATCATACATATAAATATTGATTACATTTAAATATTTAATCAAGTTTATAATCAATTATATTATTTATATCAAAACATGGACTCGGAAAAGTAAAAGTTTACCGAATACGTATATAATAAAGAATTAATCAGAGCAAGGACGAGAGAAAACGAGTGAGGAAGTTCGAGCAAGGTGCATCTTAAAATTTTCCGCAAAACACACGTTACGTTGCACTAGTGACGAAATTTCTAGGTGTTGAATTGACTAATTAACACCCTGAACACTATATCATCTTTGTACATGCTAGCTTTGATACAGACTACAGCTATTCAGAGGACACCCAAATTGCAATAGACAAGTGGGTTCTTTTAAGTAAGCAATATTCATAAATTGAATTTTCTACATCAGATCTGAATTAACGCGCGTACAAATCGATCACATGCATCTCATCATATATCTCACTCCCTACACATCCATATATAAAGAGAGTTTTATGTTATTAAATGGAGTGTTCTATATTCTTTAATATGTTCCGCAACCTGGTTTATAATATACTATAAACAAAGCATATTGCAGAATGTATAATCCTCCAATTAGCACTCGATTGAATACACACACACATATATATATATATATAAATGGATAAAAAGGGATGGATTTTGAACTTTTTTGATAAGTGAATAATCTCTTTCGGAAGACACTTAAATAAAATTTAGCTTTAATTGGGACACTTTACGCTTATACTGTGCTCTAGAGATTTGTATTAAAAAAAGAAGAAAAAAATTGAAAGAGAATAGAAAAGGAACAAAAAATGTTTAACCAATTTTCTCTAGCATGCTCCCAAATTTTTTATAGAATAGGAGATAAAATTTTGGAAAAAAAGACGGAGGGGATACTTCACAATCATCCCATTTTTTGGAAGAAGCTTTTATAAAAAAAAATTGAATTTTTTTTCTCTCAATCATTTTTCTTCTCTCCTGAAAAAACTCAGGAGCACAACATATGAAGTGAAAATTTTAAAAGTTCATCTTCCCTTCTTTTCTCTTCTTTCTATATTTGAACTCGGAAGCACGATGTTATATATATTTATAAAACTTTTTTTACGGGGACATCTGTATATGAACATAAAACACACACGGCAATTGGCAAACAACGGATTTAAGAAAGAGAATTACCTGATCTGGATAGCTTAATGATACTTGGGAGGTTTACTAGTCCATTAATCAGCCATTCCCATAGAGCTAGAAATTAATCGTATTGGATTCTCTGGATTATAATAAATATGTAATGTATTGTATCTGTAGGGTGTGGCTGTATGTGTAAATGGAGACAAGTACAACGTTAACTGGTGCGGTTCCAGAGATAGAGGAAGAGAGCCAAAGTCCCAATGAAATGGAAATCGGTTGAATATAAAAGGCTTCATTTTGTTCCATATATATAGTGAGAGCCGCAAAGATACGTGTTATTTTGCTTATGCCCAAAATGCCACTCAGGTTTTTTCTATTTACGCGAGATTACATCTACCTTATATGTTGACTTTATTGAGCAGTCTTCAGATTCATATCCAAAATGTTTAGATTCCTATTCAAGTTTGAAAAAATTTGTGATATAATATAAAAATAATTTATGATGAAATAGTTGTTTCTCATAAAAATTAAAAATATTTTTTCCCTAAAAAACAGAAATACTAAATAGCTACAAATTTTAGATTTAAAATAACTTTTAATTTTAAACTAGAAAATATGTGTTTGTCTGATAAATTAAAGGTTGATTACATATAAAATTTTAAATTCATTAGATCCGGTATATTTGATTTGATTTTAATATTATAAATTAAAAGTTGATTACATATAAAATATTAATATTTTAGTATTATTTGATTTGAGTAGGTGTGTGTGCGGTGTGCCACGTATTTTTTTAAAATAGGTTCCATGTACTAAACCCTAACCGAAGTGTTTATCATGGAGTATCACGTGTGAGACAAATAAAATATAGATGAGCATCTAATTTTGAAAAGACTTATTGTATAAAAATATAAGTATGAAATTTTGTTATATGTATTGGGACTCACATGAGTACTATTATTTCTCCAAAAAAATTATTAACCTATTTTGTAAATTTTTGTACAAAATCATAATTTTTTATATAAATATTTCTTACTAAATAATGTATATTTTATTTAAAACATGAATATTCTAAAATACCGAACAAGAACGATAGTAAAATAAAAGATTACTTTTCAAGTTGTTAATTTAGTTCCAAATTTCTCAATAGAATCCAATCTACGTAAATATTATTTAAATATTATAAACAAGTACAAAAGTCAAAATCGAAAAAGTATTATAATATTTGAACATTTAAACGATTCACATGTGTAACCATGATCTTGCTTGAAAGTTTCGTAGACAACCATCTTCCATGATCACTTTCACCCTTCAAAATATTCATACAGTTTAATTATCAAAAAGATTCGTGCTCGGAGAAATGGAGGTAATAGAATATTTGAATAGATTTATATATTTGGCTTTTCTTTTTTGTAACTATTATACAACATTAATTTGGAGAGCACACATATATGATCATTTTTATCCAATACTTCTTTTTTTTGTTTTTAATATTTTTAAATAATTGGTTTATTTCCATTTCATTTGTTTTTCCCTTTAATTAAAATTAAGAATCAGGGTTAAAAAAAGTCTGACAGAGATGCTGGACTTCTAAGCAAGTATACTTTAAACTATGGGGGTGTTTGGGGTTCCTTAAACTTAAAATAAGTAGTTTATTTTTTATTTATTTTTACATATTTTCATTTTTTTTTAAAGATAAATATTTGTTTTAGAATTTTAAAACTAAATATGAACTTAATTATTTCTGCAAATAAGGGCTTATTTCTGGAAAGTACATATATCCCTACTTTTTCCGGAAATAAGCCCTTATTTCCATAAGTAGAGGGTAGCCAAACAGGCCCTATATATCTATCTACAGTTGAATTGTATTTAGAGGTGTATTCAGCGGAAATTTTGTGAGGTTTGATTTTAAAATATCGTTTAAAATTTAATGATATTTAAATTTAAAAAATTGGGATATTTATTTGAATTTTAAATAATTTATTAAAATCTAAATATATACATAATGGATTATTAATAATTTATTAAAATTTAGTGGTATTTAAAATTTATATATTTTAAAATCTATATATTCTATTAGATTTCACAATTTATTTTAATTTTCACTTGAATACAAAAACTTATATTAGATTTAGATTTTAATAAATTTTGTGTAACATTTTAAATCAACAATTTATTAAAATTTAGAGAAATTATCAAAAATACTACTTTTTAAGGGGGTTTCTGAAATTTAGAGAAAGTTTTTGCAAAAATACATTTTGCAATATTTTTCAAAAAAATAATCAAAATTGCTTTTGATTGCACTTTAGGTTGCTTGAAATTGTTGTTGGTTGCATTTAAATTTTAATCGNAAATTTAGAGAAAGTTTTTGCAAAAATACATTTTGCAATATTTTTCAAAAAAATAATCGAAATTGCTTTTGATTGCACTTTAGGTTGCTTGAAATTGTTGTTGGTTGCATTTAAATTTTAATCGTGCAACTTGTTAAATAACATATCATGCAACCAAAAAATATTTATTTTGACTAAATTTTAAAGTTGCATTTGTGATTGATTTCGGTTGATTTCACTTGCAAATATGGTTACAAAACCATATTTTTGCAATTTATTTTTTGAAAAATCGTATTTTTGTAAAAAAAAATTACTCTTAGATATTTTTTAAAAAACCCCTAAAATTTATACATTTATAATAAATCATTTAAATTTAAATTAAATACACCTATAATTTAGAATTTCATATACACGTTTATATGTGTATAAATTTCGGTTAAGGTGTATTTTTCTTCTTTGTTGCAATAAGTGTAGGCTAAAGTCACCGCATTCATAAGAGTCGGCACATCATTTGTTTTTTACTGCAGCACGCTACCAATTTTTAAACTTTATACTATTGGTCAACTAAGCCAAGTTGGATTCATGTTATAAGAGAAGGGTGTTACAAGTTTAAGTTTTTAATAATTATTTTTTAATAAGTCGGTTGATTGTAATTAATAGAAAATTTTGTATTTATAAGGGGTCATTATCATTAATAAGAAGGGAGCGAATGAAAATAATTCAACTTATCAAAAAGTATTCGATAAAATGTGCTCATTGACACACATTAGAAAAAATTTTAGAATGTCTTTGATCGGAAGGATATGAATGGATTAGGATGAGAATGAGCAAAAGGAATGTAATGGGTTGAGATGAGAATGAGAATGAAGTGTGATAAGAATGCTCATTCCATTCTTTTGTTCGTTTAGTAATATTAATTTTATTGGGAATGTAATGATCATTTTTATTAATTAATTTATTTAATATATAGATAAAATGAATTCTAAAAAAAGTTTATTCAATAATAAATTTACGAAATAATATAAAAAATACAAGGCAAAATTAATTTACATGAGAAATAAGATTATATATATATTTTTTTAATTAAAAAAAATTAACAATTAAAAAATTTAAATAGCTAAACAAGTTTTTTTCCATTAAATATATTGAATTACAAACATATTATATTCAAGAGCAAAAATAAAGATAAAAAATTATTTTTAGTAAGAATAAAAATGATTATCTCGTGTGTGAGAGTGAGATACAAAATTGATTTATCAGGAATGATATGAATGATATGAGAATGAGTGATTTCATTTCCAAATACTCAATGGAATAACACTTTTTTCATTATCATAGTCATTTCATTCCCACGAAAATTCATTCATATCCAAACATGTCCTTGATACACAGTCGTATACGTACAATTTAATTGGCCTTATACTGATCATTACATCAAGCAGCCAAAGAAATATCAGGGTTTATACTTGCACTTGCCTTTCCTACACTACTAATAGTATTTGACTTGTCCTTGCACTAACTTATCACGCTTTGTTATCTAAAAATTAATCACATTATTGTTGTGCACTAGCGTATATACGTGACAAAGTAGTGGTTCATAACAATAATACTCTAATAAATTGTATTTGACTTCGTTCGTGGAATAAATAGGTAGTAACAAATTGAATTATCGCCAACAACTTGGAAACTTAAATATACTCATGATGTAATGCATACATAAAATTTGATTTATTAATTATAATTGTCGGATAAGATTACATACAAAGCTTATGTTAAACTATAACTAATGTAAAATTTTAAGTACAATGATTGAATTCGAAACTTATAATTTTATGTCAATTTTTTTTTAAATATAAAATTTTATTGTACTCCCTTAGTCCCATAAATTTTGTCTTTATTTGACTTTTAAAAGTCAAATTAATCAATTTTGATTAATAAATAAAATATATTAAATAATAATATATATTTTTTAAAAATATCATAACAAATTTTGAATATCCTATTTTACGAATCAATTTGTAGATTTAAAAAATAATAAATTATTATTTTTTAATTATTAATCAAAGTTGGATTAATTAGACTTTGAAAAGTCACACTCAGACAAGATTTATGGGATCGAGGGAATACTTGCATTTACGAACAAACATTACAAATAAATGAGGTTCTATGTTGATTTTTCGAAATTAGATATAATTAAACGGCCAACTCACAGAAATAGATATTACATGAATATGATAAACTCTGTTCTTAGATAACATTTTAAATCAATAAGAAAGATTGAAATTGCAACTTCTTAAAATAAGAATAAAGAGATAATCCACAATCTTTTTACATAAGTCATATGTATATATGTATATTTTACTTCAAACACAAAATTTACGTTTTTAACCAGTTTTTTTAAAGTTAGCCTGCATTTTTTAGAACAAATATAATTGGAAGCGTGACAATATTCTATAAATCTTGATTGAAAATTTCGAATACAATCCTATAAATCTACAATCGACTAAATTTAAAATATAAATATCTCAAATGTCAAATATCAATACAATCTACACATAAGATCCTCGAAATACAAATTATCATATAAAATTATGATATTTAATACTAAAATTAATTAATATTATTTCTAAGTTACTATACTTTGATAAAATTTGTATTTAATTCTTGACTCGTGCTTCGTGCTTACGTGCTTAGTGATCACGACCTTCCCTAGGGCTCAGTAAATGTAAAAACCAAAAGTTCGCTACTCCCCGAGAAAACACCAATAACCATAAATAGAGAAATCATCCGATCTCACAGCCAAAATTGCCCCCGCCGATATTGTCATCAATCTAATATATGGTAAATTAATTCTAAGGTTATTGAATTATTAATCATTTTTTATCTAAATTTATGAATTAAAAATATAAATTGATAGTTAAATAAATTTTTAAAATTTTCTCATCAAAGTTCTTCCGTCAAATTTCATTAAACGTCCGTTAACTTTTGCTAATTTGACATTCTTAATAAATATTAAATAATTTAACGTCCCTAAACTATTAGTTATTTCTTATATGAGTCCTAAACTGAAAATTTAAATTTAAATCTCAATTTTATATTAAAAATCACATTTATTACTTTTTTATTTTTTATTTACTTTCATTCTTTTTAGTTTAGAATTTTACTTATTTTCTTTTTTAATTTTGCATATATTTGTGTTCTAAAAAAATAAATATATAAATCCAATTTTAGTTTTATACAAATCCAATTATATTAAAATGAGTAATGTTAACTGAACTATAAAAATATGTTAGGATTTAGAGTTAACAAAAGTTTACAGAGGGGGTGAATGTATAACTTTAAATTTTTCTGCCTTTTGATTTTGATGAACTGTTTGATAGTGTTTGTAGTTTTAGCAATTCAAGTGTTTACAAAAACATAATGCGGAAAATGAAGTAAACAAAGAATTTAACTTTCAATCTAATTTGTATTAGAATTGAATTTTGCTACAATATGAAATTCAAAGTGAATTTCAGCTTCTTGTTCTTGAAGATTACAAGGTGTGTATTTTCAAAGATCTTCATAATTTTCTTTAACTAATGAGGTTATGTAGTACTATATAGACAACATGTCATATGGCGCATGCACTCACTAATCAACTAAGCTAAAACTAGAAATAGACAAAAACAACTTTACATTCGACTACTATCTATTTCTAGCTAACACACACCGTGATAGTCCTTTGCTTCCAGCCTTATCCCTTCTGTCATTTGTCTTATTTATCTTCAAAGCTTCATTGTAGACTTGTCTCTATCATCACAGGTTTGACTGATCCTGTAATGACAGAGCTTCAGAATCACTTGTCTTATTCTTCTGCAAATCTCCTTGAATTGAATTTAGCCTTTTGAATCATTCGAATACTCAGCTTCATTGCACTTCGAGAAGTCATGATATTGAATTCCGAGACTTCTCGATTGGTCTTTGTCTTGATACTTCTCGAATGTCTTAGACTTCTCGATTAGATATGGTTTTGATGAATTCTCGATTGGACTAGACTTCTCGAATGAACTAGACTTCTCCAATGATCTATCATCACAGACTTCTTGATTGATCCAATTCCTCATACTTCTCGAATGGTTCAATGGCTTACTTCTCGATTTGTTTACACTATTAGATTCGCTTTAATTCCTTAACTTCTCGAATGAGCATTTCTCGATCAAATACTGAGCCAATGAGTGTTTTGAGACTTCTCTACCAGTTACACATTTCTGACTTCTCGATTGTAGTGACTTCTCGAACAACTATTTACCTTAGAAGAATTCTTAGACTGCATTTCTTATTCTTGAAGAAGTGTTCTTTGTCTAGATGCATGATTCAACTTGAATCATCTAACAGACTTTATTCTTTTGACTTTAATTACAACTTGGAATTACAATTTGATCATACTTCTATTTGCAATAATATATTAAAGTATCTAAGTCACCAACCTAATACAGGAGTTCTAAATGTGTTACAACAAGACAAATAATCATACAGAGTAGGCTTGATTTTGTCTAACAAAATACATGAACTTATATATAAACAAAATTACGTGATTAAAAACTTTAATATTTTATTTATTTTTTAAAAATAAAAATTTATAATTTTATATATTCTAATTTATTGAAATTATATAAAAAAATTCATTCACCAAAATGTGATATACATCTAAAATTTACATGTCAGGAATAAATATAAAATATTTTTTTATCTTGTATACACCGATTTTATAAAAATTACTAAAAATATAAATATAGACAAAGTTAAAATAAAAATATTGTACATATATATTAATTTTCTAATATTTTTTAGAACACAAATATATGCAAAGTTAAAAAAGAAAATAAATAGAATTCTAAACTAAAAATATGAAAGTAAATAAAAAATAAAATAGCAATAAATATGATTTTTAATATAAAATTGAGATTTAAATTTTCAGTTCAGNAAAGTAAATAAAAAATAAAATAGCAATAAATGTGATTTTTAATATAAAATTGAGATTTAAATTTTCAGTTCAGGGACTTACATAAGAAATTCCTAATAGTTTAAGGACGTTAAAATTAATTTATCTTTATTTAGGATTCTACGTCAGCAAAAATTAACAGACGTTTAATAAAATTTGACGGAAGGACTTTCATGAGAAAAAATTAAAAGTTTAGTTACCTATCAATTTACATTTTTAGTTGAGAGACTTAGATAAAAATGACTAATAGTTGAGGCACCTTAGAATTAATTTGTCCTACAATATATTATCTCCCCTAATTTTTTACTGAAAAATTGTCACTAACGTGTTTAGTAAAATTTAAAAGATATTGTCTAAAAAAGTGCTTTTGACCTAAAAACTATTGTTAGAGAAAACATGTACTCATGTTTTTGGAAAAAGCTGTTTTTCAGTTTTTGTATGAAGTAATTACAAGTTTCATTATCAAATCTCTTCAAAAATATTATATTTATATATTATATATCAAAATATGCACAAATCAAAAAAAATATCAAATAGTCATCTGATTTCTCCAATGTTGTTATATATAACTATAATAATGTAAAATTATTAATAAAAAAATTACGAGGAACTACCCCACATTAATGTGGGATTTCAAATCTCGGGTTATAGACTGCCCCACCTATAACCGAGTAAATCCGGACTCAACTACTAAGAGCAAGCGTGACAAGCGTCTCCCGAGGGAGTCGAACCTTCGTCTCCGGAATAGCTTCCACTTGCAGCTAACTCATTCAGCTATGTAAAATTATACCTAAAGGGTTTATTGCTTCAATAAATATAGTCAACTAAATATGATTATATATATTTTTTACTAATGAGACAGAAGGCGGCATTGCTTTAATTTTTACATATTCTTTAAAAGGTGTCACTTAGATTTCATACAGACAATTTAGCTAATGAGTAAAATTGTTTACTTTTTGCTTGTAAGAGCATCTCCGATGGTGATATGTAAAATTGTTAGCTAAAATGGTCTTCTATAATTATTATGTAAAATTTTAGTTAAAGGTAATGACATTCATTCTAACGGTATTATCTACAATAATAATAATGTAAAATTATACGTAAGAGGTTTATTGATTCGACAAATATAGAAGATCAAATATGATTATCTATAATTTTTTGCTAAGGTGAAGAAAGTTGGAGTGCATTAATTTTTATATATCATCTAAAGAGTGTTGGTATCGTGTTCATACAGTTGTATTGAATGATCCCGGCCGGTTGCTTTCTGCCATATAATGCATACAACAACTAGTTGCTGGTTGGGCGAGTTCGATGACTCTATATGAATTAACTGTTTTTGATCCCTCTGACCCCGTTCTTGATCCAATGTGGAGACATGGTATGTTCGTTATACCCTTCATGACTCGTTTAGTAATAACAAGTTCGTGGGGCGGTTGGAGTATCACATGAGGGGCTATACCGAATACGGGTATTTGGAGTTATGAAGGTGTGGCACAAATTCCACTTTTGATAGGCCCAAAAATTATTTTACAAAATAATCCATCTTTTTCGGGTTTATTTGTTTTGTAATGAAAAGTATAAGGTTTAGTGATCTCTCCAACTTTCTCTCCAACCGGGAGGATTTTATTCTCCCAAGTACTTATTTGTTGAGGAGAAACTGAACATATACACCACATAGATAATTTAACTAACAGATTTTAACTCTCGGAGATACTCTAACTATAGTTTGGAATTTTAAGAAAGTTTTCTGTTGAAATTTTAAAATTTTATTTTTATTGTCTAAATATGCGGAGACATTCCAGGTATATCTATGCATATCTTTTCGATATATAGATGGTGAACTTTATCGAATTAAAAAAACCCTTATAATGGACATTAAATTTTTCATACAATTCATATATGGAATAATTTCCGGACAAAAGAAAACCATCAATATTCCGTACAACTAAAACTAAAATCCACTACCATCAATTATGCTTATTTTTAGATTGATATCTTGCTCAAAAAGATAATATATCTGGGATTATCTCCGTATGACCGCATATAGAACTTAGTAATATACATCTCCAGCTAAGTACTCTGGTTGAAAGCCTTAAACGGGTTTGCGACAGTTTGTAAGCTGAGTAAAATGTAGAAATATCAAGAATTTTTTTATTATAATAAGAGCTCGTAGAATCATATAGTTTATATGGTGTTTCCAGCATATACCCCCGATTGCTTGACATGGCAATGCCACATATAAAGATATATAAATATATTTATATATACTTGCATACATGTCTCCTATTCGAAACTTCTATTTTTAATTATTCAGTATATTATAAATGCATGCATTATTCAGTAACATATTTTCTTTTGGTTCTTCTGTCTCTGTAATTTCGTTTGTCGAATAATTTATAAAATTAAGGAGATGGAGCATCCGTAATTTAGTTTACTGCAATAATAATTTGTTTAGGATGAAAGAGCTTGTCCGTTGACCCAAATATATTTATATCCATTGGTGTATTAGCTCAAATGAAATATAGTCAAAGGTTTATATTATATGAATATATATATATATACCACTGCACCACTAATAATTCGTACACAGTATTAGGCAATAAGAAATCTCGATACACCTGGACACCTGGTCGATCATGATAAAGTGATCGATACAAGTTATATTATAACTTCTGTATGGTTAAAGTCAATGTATCAAACCAGTACTTGTTATAATCATTGGAAATATGGTTTTGGTGGCAATAATGCTTTATAATTTTCTGGTTTTCAACTGTTTGATGGAGGAATATGCATAATGCACAAGTGCACAACACCGGCCTATAGCATCAGTCTGTTTTATCTCCACCGTCGCTATTCTCGCCTGACCGTGTCAAGAAGACCCGCAGTTCATGTTTAGCATCCAGTTGTTGGGCCGGGCAGCACACCCTTAATTCCACATTAACATGATATTGTGATTTCATACTAATGGAGTTGTTATCGGGCAAATCCCAAAATAATTCGAAGTATTTTGACCACTTATATTCGGGATAAATCTACACAGCTGACCCGAAAAAGTTTACGATCCAGTTTTTTCACATGNAAGACCCGCAGTTCATGTTTAGCATCCAGTTGTTGGGCCGGGCAGCACACCCTTAATTCCACATTAACATGATATTGTGATTTCATTCTAATGGAGTTGTTATCGGGCAAATCCCAAAATAATTCAAAGTATTTTGACCACTTATATTCGGGATAAATCTACACAGCTGACCCGAAAAAGTTTACGATCCAGTTTTTTCACATGAAAAAAATTGTTAATGTTAAGAATAAACTAAAAAGTATATGTAATATGTTTATTAAGAGGAGGCATAATATAGAAATTTGAGAAGAATGCGATGCTCTATAATACAGTACTAAAAGAATAATGCAAGATGCACATAAATGGATACAGAAATGACGTGGATTCAACTTATTTCTATTTAATACTCTTATTTTATTAGTTCATATTATCTCTCTTTCGTCAAAAAAGGTAGAGTAGTAGTTGATATATACTTTTTTCTTCTTAATATTCTTTTTTCGTATATTATTTTTATTAATTTATACGTTCATATATTTATAAAAAAATTATATTTCACTATTTTCTTCTTATATAGTTTGTTTGTTGAATTATATTTTTTAATTTAATTATATACCAAAATTATTAATACATTTTATCATATGTATCTTCTTTAAAGATAAATTTTAAATATTATTTTTATATATACACAAAAGAATATAATATAATATATATATTACATATAGGTTAAAGTACTTTATATACAATTCAACAGTTAACAAAATAATATAGTACATATTTATGCAATCCTTTTAGAAACCGATATATAATATATATTAGATTATAGTATTTTGCGTATATATAAAAATATTAAATAAAATTTTTATTTTTAAATTATGATACATATAATAAAATGTACTAATAATTTTGGAGTATAAATTAAAAAAAAATGTAATTCAGTGAACATACTATATAAGAAGAAACCCTTTAATTTTTTTTAAAAAAAAAAGATAAACAAGATATGAATATATAAATTAATAAAAAAAGTTATCCAAAAAAAGAACATTAGAAAAAAAATAAAAAATATGGTAGCAACTAATAATATTATTAACAAAAGGAAAAGTAAACGTGAACTAACAAAAAATAACATAAAACAAAAGATGGTAGAATACAACTCATTCTGTACACATTTCTATATTCATTTTCTGTGGACCCAGCATTACTCATACTAAAATGGGTTCGACCAAAGCATATGGGGATCCCCGTACATGAAATAGTTTCACATTCTTCATTCTAAGGTTAGCATGTTTGATTTATAATCTTTGTTCAGGAATATAGACTTTATCTATAATGCGGTCTCAGGTTTTATGTTGTGCAAAAATATTCTTAGTAGATGAAAAGCAATCCAGTTTCACATGCTGATGCAGTGATGCACGTTCTGTATTCTCTCTATTATTTGTATCATCTCTTTCATCGTTTATTTGTTACGTTGATAAATATAGATCAAGTATTCCTTCTATAAATACGTCTATCATAAGTGTTGGAATTTTAATCTATCATAAGTGTTAGACTTTAATCTTAAACTAGTCGTAACGTAGTGGAATTTAGATAAAGGTATAGTCTTATTAGGAAAGTGGTTTGTGTTAGCTCCTAGTTTTCTATTTATAGTTTTGTATCTGCACTTTAATAAATAACACAAAATAATACAATGTAGTCCTAGAGAGTATTTTGCTCTTGTACATATATATTTTCCATCTTGTTTATTCTATAGTTATCATTCTAGTTTTTTATTTTCAACATGGCATAGAGCTACCGATCTTTGTGGCATAACAATTTGATTTTTTAGAAAAGCTCCAGCTGAGAAGGCCGGAGGCTGGGAAGAAGTCCCTAGAAAAGCCTCAGCAATAGGAGTAGACAAGAATGATTTTGTTATTAACAGAGGGGTGGTGGTTGCAGCAAAGAGGCTACCGAGAGAGATGATAGCAGTAAGAAAGCAACATACGATTGTTGTCCAGGAGCTGTTGTGCATGTGATGTGATGATGCATGATGTTTATCCATATGCAATCAACTGAGAAAGAAAAAATTGGGGAAGAGAGAATGATGGTGAGGTTGTCCATATGTGTATACATATATATTACATGCGTACCAGGGGCGGACATCGTGCTGGGCTGAGGTTGGCCTCATCCCGGGTCAAATTTTANTTGGCCTCAGCCCGGGTCAAATTTTGTGAGCCCATTTAGCATATAAGCCTCATTGAAGTCTAGCCCTGGGGAAAAAATGAGCAGCCCTGTATATAAAATTAATTCATCCCCACAGCCCATAGCTTAAAACAAGAGTCCAGCCCACCAACTCTTCACACAAACCACTGGCTCTGCTTAAAACAAGAGTCTCTGCTTTATCACCGTATGATTAGTTCTTGTGTCTGGCCTTCAAGTTATGTTTTTACTGCTGTGATCAAAGCCTGTGCTGGCCTGCTGGGGTATCTGATCTGGGGTTTGAAAGAGTTGTTCATTGTCATGTTTTGGCATTTGGGTATGGTTTCAATGTGTTTGTTCAGGCTAGTTTGGTGAGTTTTTATGCGAAATGTGGCGAGTTGCGTGTTGCCAGGAAAGTGTTTGATGGAATGCGTGAGAGAACAGTTGTTGCTTGGCCTAAACTGGCGATGTAGTTAGTTCGAAAATTAGTAAAGTAATGCTTATACCCTCAGTTTCTGAATATTATATATATTTATTTGTTATTGTGCATTGATATCATAATAAGCATGGTATACAGAACTGTAGATGTAGACTATCATGCTAGACTCCATTTCTGAAAACTGAAATGTTTTTTTATATACTTTTTTTAGCCATTATTATTTTACTTTGTTGATTTGCTCTCTATCACTAGATTTTCTTCTTTGAGTTTTTACAGACACTATCAAAATACTAAATATTAATTTTATATTTTTACTGCTTGTTGTAAGCCCTGATTAATTATTATATCACAGACTGGTTTGACAGCGATCCACAAAGCAATACTTGGAAAAAAGCAAGCAATATTTAATATTCTTCTCAGAGAATCAGCTAATCCTTTTGTTC